>SNQJ01S0027795.1:17127-48230 GCA_010110895.2 Picea sitchensis
AGAATTGCTCTGCCCAAGCAGGTTTTGTAAATGTTTCACCAGCTATGGAATCAATGAAAGTTTTGAGTGTTTCTACCATTTCTGTGTTCTGAGTTTCTCGTAGCAGTACTTCTGAAGATCGAGGGCCCAGTCTAAAGGAGCTATTGTCTCGTTCTGTAATTGTATTAGTTCGAAGTTTGATTTCTATTTTGTGATTCATATCTCTTTTACAATAGCCAAGGATAAATGCATAAGTGTGTTAATGATTTTATGATTGTTTGCGTATAGAAGACAAACATTTCCCTCAAGTATTAATGATTTCCGTTAAGATTTCCATTTCTGAAGTTGTTGCTTGACAGTTCCTCACATTTTCATCCACATTGTTCCTTTTCCTTAGATTTACAATTGTTGTTCCTTTCGGTTAAAGTTACAATAGTTGTTACTTTCGGTTAAAGTTACAATAGTTGTTCCTTTCGGTAAAAGTTACATTAGTTGCCCCTTCTGACTAGATTACAATTGTTGTTTCTTTCTGTAGATAGAGTAATTCATTATTTTCTTTCCAGTAATCAAAATTCATGATTGATAGTTAATTCTGCAAGTCCTCACTTAGATTCAATTATTGCTTTTTAGTTAAGAGAATTCAATAGATTGATTAGTTCCTTTCCACTTTATATCATATTAGTAATCAGATTTCAATTCCATTTGTTCTTAGAATCTTTGGTGAATGTTTGAGGATCTTGATTATTGATGAACTCATATTTGGTTTAGCTGCATGATTTTAGGTTACCTGCATAGACTTTGCTGATATTCTTGAGATTAAGAAGACGAATCTCTGGGTTGATAAATTAATGTTAAACTAAGGTTGTTTTTAGGACATCTTTAGACACCAACAACCACTTTGTCCATTTAGCTACTTTGTCAACTTAACCACTTTGTCCACTTAGACACTTTGTCCACTTAAACAACTTGTTCACTTAGCCACTTTGTCCACTTAACTAAATTTTTCCACTTAGCCACTTTGTCCACTTAACCACTTCTTGTTGCAACCACTTTATTATTTAAATAATTTCTCTTTGCAACCACTTTGACTACTTTATTATTTAAATAATTTCTCTTTACTCAAAAATTCTTGTTGCAACTAAATTTTATATAATTGTTCAATTCATAGCTTCTTTTCCCTTAACTAACTTCTTGTTGCAACCACTTTATTAATTAATTTATTTCTTGGTCAGCCACTTTGACTATTCAATCTTCTCATCACAACTACTTTACCATAATTACCAAACTCAAAACTTCTTGTTGCAACTAATTTGTTTTTAATTATTTTCTTAATGCAAAAACTATACCCATGATTAACTCCTAGTTTCACCCACTTTGACTAGTCAACTTATTTTAGGAGTTTCTAGAGTAATTTGACTTCTTCGACCTTCTAAGGGCTTCTAGATAGCTCATGAGGGTTCTCCAAATTCACAAGGCCATAAGTATATAACCATGAGGAGTTATGTGATGTTCCACATATCACCAGAAATAGAATGACATGTACTACCCATCTAGAATAGTCTTACCTGTAAATTCATTGATTCAATCTTCTTTCCTTTATACCTCAAAGATACTTGGGTCCCTTACCCATGCCTTTGTGCTACAAAACTCTGCTACCAGGCTTCTCCAAGGGTTGACATCAATCACTAAAGATTGACATCAATATACAATATCACTCTCCAATGGTTGACATCAATGAAAAACAACAATCCATACCAACTTTCCATCAAACTGAGCTAATTTTCTGATAGTTTATACCCTTTGGAGTGAGGCTGGTTTCACCCAAGATTTTGTGGCTAATTAGTGAAGTATTTTTCCGTTAGGAAATGTTATGAACTTAATATTTGAGCCTCCTTTGATAGACTTATGAACTAGGTATGACTCCAGTATATAATGTTTGGATTTACACAATGATAATTGTTCTCTTGAATCATACATAATTGATTTAATTTTCCATTTAATTTTTCCCTTTGGATTCAAAAACTAGTTTTTGAAATATATTTTGTTTATGTGAGTTATACACATTTACACTATGGGTTGATTATTTCAACCAACAACTTGAGTCTAGTTTTACTCTACACCATATTCATTATCGATTAGATTCTATGGGTATGAGTCCTACATATGTTGTATTCTTTCTAGTTTGGTTTGGAACTAAAGACATAATTGTGTTTACTTGCAATAATAGAAACTATCTATATAACAGTCTGCATCCATATATTTTCTTGAGTGAACTATATTTAAATTAATTCAATAAAATCCAAAATACAAAATTGGATATCACACATAAATAAAACTACAATGTCTTTGTTCTGTGTAAATTGGGTTCTTCATGTTTTCAACCAATAACGTTTTCATCTTGTAAACAAATAAACTATTTGAGAATGAAAAGTAAACTAAATGTATTTATTTTCTTTCTCGATGCAATGTATAAATAATAAATTATTCACAGAAGATAACATTCTACAAATTCTTTTATGTATTTCTTACTGCTCTAATAAATAATAAACAAGCAATTGAGAATAGTATTCTAGATAAATGTTTGAATTTCTTGCTGCAACAAGTTAAATAATAAATATAACACAAAGTACATTTGATTATAAACAAATAGTGCATCTTTTGCAACCATTCTCTATTGTAATACTTATTAATCATTCATAAAATAAATAAATTAAGAGAACATATTTGAGCTTGCTACAATAACTGGGAAACAAACAGAGTAGAGAACCAATTCCTCCCAACCATAGACATGGTAAACCGAACTCACTTGTCCTTGTCACCCCTAGCCTAAATCATTATTCCATGGGGGATGAAAATTGTGTAACCCTTTCTAGTTCTCTCGAGATCATTTCTTTACTAAACCATCAAACCCTTTTTCCCACACAAGTACTCAACAATGTCCTGCCTCATAACATACTTGTTTTTAATAGCTTTTCCTAGGTATTTCCAAGTTGGCCTCATCCCTAACCCTAGGGAATCTTATAGCCTACTTTTGTTCTAGCTTGTTCCCTCACATCCCACACTTTTGGGTGTAGGGTTCCACTTGTCCCATGGAAAATAATTCATTCTGGTGGTTTTATCTTTTTCACCCACCCATGGAATAATGATTTACTCTTTGTAATTGGATCCCCTAATCAGTTTTTATCTGTTAATTAAATAAATAAATAAAAAGTTATCCTCGTCAATGTTTATTATGCCATGGCTCCACATAAGTATTTTCTAATTTATTTCACAATATCAATATTAACATAAACTAGCAAGAAATTAAATGTTTAAATATGGAAACTGAGGGGCATTACATCCTCCTCGCCTTGAATTCAACATCATCCCTAGTGTTTCAATATGAGTATATCAGCTCTAGAAAAGAGATGGGTATTCATTTTTCTCATGGAATCCTCCATCTATCAAGTATCCTCCTCGCAACTAAAGTGCCTCTATTCCACTTAAACCTAAGGGATGGCTTGGTTCCACAACAAATTTTCCTTCCTTTCGAGAATATGTAGCAGATCCACCCAGAACTCTTCTTCGGGTTCCACCTGAATCAAATTCCAATTTACAACGTGACTTTTGTCATGAACATACTTCTTTAATAATGAAACATGAAATACATTGTGAACCTTAATATTGGATGGAAGTGAAAGCTAGTAGGTCAGTGGCCCTACCCTAGTGAGCACTTGAAATGGCCTATAATACCTTGGTGCCAACATGACACATTTTCCCAACTTTAGTGCACTAATATTGGGTTTGTATTTAAGATAAACATGATACCCTATGTTAAATTATGCACATGTTCTTTTCAAATATGCAAAGATATTTTTTCTATCCTATGCAATTTTTGGATTTTGTTTTGATTTTTTTACAATCATTTCCCTTTATTTTAACATAACCAGGCCCAAGATAATCCTTTGCACTGGGTTGTCCTATCTAACGATTTTTTTTTAATTTTGTTTCATATATTACCTCAAAGGGAATCATCTCTAAGAAATATTTATAACCATTATTATATGCAAACTCAACCAAGTGGAGGTACTCTTCCAAGTTTGTGGAATGACCCATCACATACATATGCAATATATCCTCCAAAATTTGATTAGTCCTTTTTATGTGACCATTGGTTTGAGGCTGGTATGTGATACTAAAGTTCAACTAAGTATCCAAACCACTAAATAAATGCTTTCATAAATTCAAGGTGAATTTTTGTGTCTCTATTTGAAATTATTGTCTTCGGTATACCATGCATCCTAAATATTTATTTCATGAATATCTCAACAATGTTTATCGCCTTATGAGTTGATTTCATTGGAATGAAGTGTGCAACTTTAGTAAGTTTGTCCACTACTACCATAATGAAATAATTTTGTTTCTTAGTTTTAGGTATCCCTGTAATAAAATCCATGTGTATTACTTCCCACTTCCACTTAGGAATGGGTATTGATTGCAATAATCCATTCAGGTGACAGTTTTCAACTTTAACTTGTTGGCACCCAAGACACCTAGCAACAAGTTCAACCACTTCAATTTTCATTATGAGCCAACTATTCTTTTTTTTAAGCTTTTATAGTCTTTTGGTAGCCTGTTTGACCTGAGTAAGGTTTCTTATGTACTTCAATCAATATTAATTTTTTCAGATCCACATTGTTTGGGATGTAAAAAATTTCCTTATACATCACTAATCCATCATGATTAAATCTGAATTCTGACTCTTCTTCACCCGAATCATGATTTGTAATTTTTTCCTTAATTTTTCATAAGTTTCATCATTTTCTGCTACTGATTTTATTTCTATTTTAGATCAAATTGAAAATTACTACTATAAATTGCACTTAATTTTTTGTTGTGTGTCTGGTATTTTATTAAATTTTCCCTTAATGTGTTTTATCTCAAAATCATACTCACTCAAGAAAGCTAAACATATTTCCTGTCTTTTATTCAAGTTTTTTTATTGAAAAAGTATTTCGTACTGATATTATTTATTTTCAACAAGAACCTCCTACCCAATAAATAGTGTTGCCACATCTTTAAGGCATGCACAATGGTAGTTAGCTCCAAATCATGTGTTGCATAATTCTTTTCATGAACTTCCAGTTTGCGTGACTCATAAAAAAACACACGATTATCCTGTAACAACACTCCTCCTAATCCTTCTTTTGAGGCATCAATACAGACCACAAAATCTTTATGTGGATCTGTTATCTTCAAGATAGGTGCCATTTTCAATAATTGTTTCAGTTTTTCAAAGCTATCTTGACATTTTTCTATTCAATTAAATATGGTTCCTTTCTTTTGTAATGAAGTTATTGGATAAGAAATTTTGGAAAACCCTTCTATAAATATACGGTAATAGTCTGTGATTCCCATGCAAGATAGGAAATATGACACATCCTTTGGCACTAGCCAATCTAGGATGAATTTGACATTTTTTGGGTCAACTCATATTCTTTCACCAGAAATTACAAGTCCCAAATATTGTTTCTTGTCTTGGTAAAATTCACATTTACTAAAATTTGCATAAATTTGGTGATCCCTAAGTGTCTACAAGACTATTCTTAAATGCTCCTCATTTTCCTCTTTATTTTTTTAATAGATAAGTATATCATCTATAAACACAAGCACAAATTTTTCTAGATACTTGCTAAACGCATTGTTCATCAAGCACATAAATGTAGCAGGTGTGTTTGTTAAACCAAAAGGTACCACTACAAATTCATAGTGTACATATCTAGTTCAAAACATAGTTTTATGTATGTCTTCCTCCTTGATTCTAACCTGGTGATATCATGATCGTAAATCTATGTTAGAGAATATCTTATCTTGTATGACTTGATCAAACAAGTAATCAATATGAATATGGGGAAAATGATTTTTTTTTAATAGTCATCTTGTTGAGTTGTCTATAGTCAATACACAATTAGAAAGTCACATCTTTCTTTTTGACGAACAAAACTGTTACTCCCCACAAAGATACATTGGGTTTGATATACTATTTATATAACAATTCTCTAATTTCCATCTTAAGCTCCATCAATTTTGGAGTACTCATTCGGTAAGGGTCCTTAAACACTAGTCTATATCTGGGTACTAATTCAATGGTAAAATGTATGTCTCGTCTAGGAGTTAATCCTGGGATTTCTTCCGGAAAAACATTCTAGAATTCTTTTAGTAGAGGATCATTAGCTAACATATTTTTATCCCTTTCTCCTATATTATTGAGTATATGGACAACATAAATATTGCATCCTTTTCTTGCATTTATTTTTAATTATAAAGAGGAGATCTGTCTTACTAACACTCCTCACAGTATTACTTTCACTGTTATATTTTTACCAAAATCATCTATGTAGTTGAAGGTCTTGTCACAACAACTTACAACAATTTACAAGAGTTGAATGTTTCTCCAACCAATCCATGCCTATGAGCAGATCATAAGATCCTAATGGTAAAATATTTAAATCAAACTTGGTATCCATTCAATGAATGTTTACTGCATAGTCTTTTACCATTTCAACAACTTTTATTTTTGTTCCTATAGCTAACTGGACTAGCCATGATTTCTTATATTTGAATCTCTTTATCTTACATTTTTCCACTATTGTTGGTGAAATATAACACAGAGTTACACCATGTTATATTAATATAGATACATGTTTATGATTTATCATACCTTCTACCTCCACTATGGAATATTGGTGCTCATGTTGTTGGTTTTCGAGGGAAGCATTAATTTTGTGTATGCTTTGAGCAATATCGTTTACTGTTGTTGCTTCCTAGATATTACATATTGCTTTATTTTTGTGATTTTGTAATTGGAAGCTCCGGTACAGGTGGGGTCCTTTACAACCCCATCACTGAAGAGGCTCCCTAATTATTTCACTAACTGTCTTTTTCGCAAAACCTATAGGTTTTTTGCTATTTTCGACTTATACACTTTGTTGTCCATTAAATCTATTATTTTTCTCAACTGGTGCATTGTGTGAAGGTTGTCGAGGATGTTTGAAATTTTTCTTTTTAGGATCAGATATGTGCTTATGTTTGTGCTTCCACTACTTTGTATTTTAAGTTCTTTTTTTAAATTGGGTAAAGCATGAATTATCATGTCTTATCGCTTCATCCATGGTCTTTGGATTATGGAATTCAATTTTGTCTTTATATACTTGAAGCAAACAACGCACGAACCTATGAAATGTGTCCTTCTCCTCATAGAGGTAATTTACATATCTCATAAGATTCACATATTAAGTCTCAAAGTATTCAATTGACAATTGTTCCAGCTTAAGGTCATGAACTCTTTGGCCTTCTCATAGTAATATTGTTTTGTTAAATATTATTGTTTAAAATATTTCTTGAATATTTTCCAATTTATCTCGTTTCTCCTAATCTTGGTAAATATTTTTGTTTTCATATACCAAATGGAATATTTTCCATTTAGTTGATACATAGATAATCTACCTTTCAATTTTCTAGGGTAGTTGTAAATTTGAAAGAGTTTCTCATGTTCATAATCCAAGCTTCTGCTCCCTCCTCAAACTCGCCATCAATGTTGGGTGGTCTGATTTTCTTAAACTCTCTGTGCAATTCTTACTCATTCCATTTTCCTTTCTTTGTTTTAGGTGTAATTCTCTGCAATGTGTCATTGTCTAAATATCCTCACTATATTTTACTTCTTCTAACAATTCCGTTCTATCATTATTCACTTGATATTCCTTGCGTTTTTGTGGTTTTTTTGTTAGAAGATTCCTTTTTGGCATTACTTGAAGTCTTTTCTATCTATCTTCGTTGCTTCATTTCAGACATTGTTTTAAGAAGAATTTCATTTATATCTTCCTATCCTTTCATTATCTTCCTTTATACTTTCCAATGGTCCTATATAAGTATCTTGTGGTTGATTATTTTTCAGTTCTACACACATCTAAAAATGTATGCGCATTTCATGTCGGTTTAGGAAATTGAGGAGCAAGTCCTACCTACCATAGAGGACTTAGCACTAGAATCTCAAGTAGAGTTGGAAGAAGATAGAGTTTTGTAGAAGAAGTCTATAATTACTAGACATTGGCAACATGCCCTTTGGTATAATGGTTGAGAGGACAACTTCCAGGCAAGAAAAAATGGTAATCAAGGAGAAGGTAGGGGAAATTTTTCCTCACCTCATTTGGTAAACTATTTTTGGGACCAAACACCTCCAAAAATTGGGAGGTATCATCTGTATTGGATCATTATATAATTTTTCACCTATATTGGTACTTTATACATTTAACCATTGGAGGAGTTGGCTTGCAAGGCCCATTTTAGTGGTAGGTCCTAGTTTGGAGATTTAGGGTTTGTAAACTTCCAAATCCATTTGAGTCATCAGATGACATTTTTTGGGGTCAAAAATTTCTAAGCATAACTTGAAACCCATTGAAATTGATCTACACACTGAGGCCTTTCTAATTGTGCACAAATCACCTCAATTGGAGATCGTATGTGGAAGTTATGCCTCCCATAAGTTAACCTACCTTGTTAACCACCATGGTATGAGTGGATGCCACATTGACCTCCATTACTTACAAATTTGGGGCTAGCCATATGTGTAATTTAAAAAATATTCTATAAGTTCCAAAACCTTATCACTAATTGATGGTTGACGATGAAAAAATACTAACCCTAAATGGATACTGATCTATGTTAAATACTAGGCCACTAGGAAGAGAGGGGATTCCATTTTTTATCATTGTACATGTTCTGTAGTTGAGAAGAGATCTAGGAATGGTATTTGAGAGGATAACATAGGAGGTAGGATATTCTGTAGAAGCCATTCAGGCCACAGTTTCAACGAAAACTGTAATGTCTCTTTCCACCCAAAAAAAAATTATTTTTAATTACATCATCTAGTATATCTTCGTGAAGTTATAAATGACACATTTTTTAAACAAATTTGCATGAATGAACTTAGAATTTTTTTATTTAATATTCTTAACTAATTGTCATGGTGTTGCCATGAAATAATACTTGTTCATTGGGAGCTTGATATCGCATGCCAATTCTACCAACCCACTACTCCTCAACATTAAATGAAACTTCTCCTCTTCACAAGTATACAATTGTTATCTTTCTTTCTGATGTATGTATTACAACTTACTTCATTAAGTGTTGCAACATGTTTGTCATGAATTCATATAATGAACTTTGGATAATTATAACTATTTCTCTATTCATGTTGCATTATGATCTTACTTTCTCTAGCCCACATTATAAATATAATATTGGGTCTCATAGGAACGAACTATAAATTTATATGTTAGAGGATTATCATATAGTTTACACAAATTATACAATCCTTTTGTCATTATTAAAACTTTCTAGTGTATCGTAATATCTAAGGACTATAGTCCTTTTACTATGACTTGATGGTCAAGTATTAATTATTGAAACCAAATAATTAAACCAACAATCCTTTATCAACCCATAGGTGAACCTTGTATCGTCGATGGTAAAGGTTTAAACCCACTCCTTTATGTTACGCGAGTTTATTGTTACAACAATGTTATCATCCTGATGGTGTTTGTGGATCGAATCCACGAATAAACCATTGGTAAAATATATATTACTCCTATTACTCTCAGCCTTATGGTCTCCATCAATAGTTATCATATTGTTTTTGTTATATACAGAGGTCACATGATAAGTTACGCACACACATCAACATAGTATATTAATTTCTCCATGCTAATGGTGGAATTTTTATCCGCTAACTGACTATTAAGTTTTGGTTTACACCAGTGCAACGTCATTGAAATTCCACATGGCGATATCCATGCATGCCACATATTGGCACCATTTAAACTTATATATATCCTACTCTTGTCAGTACCACCATGACTTAACTACGACGTTATAAAATAATACCACTATACCTCACCTATTCATTGTATCAGTTCATTTGGATTTTGAGTGTTAGAGACATATGCTTTGATCCTCCTGGTCATAGGGTTTGGTTATTTTACTCTTGTAGATGTAGATCAAGCTCATTCTGGAGTTGGAAATAATACTAATGCACACAAGGTGATGATTTACTTTCTCATTTTTGATGACTTGCTAGGTTAGATATTACATGCAACTTCTTGTTACTTGTTTTCAATTAAGTTACAACCATTTTTTTGTTGTGGTTTGTCCACAAGGATTCACCGAGGTCTAGAACGAATGGCTTTCCATGAACCTGACAACATGCTCATTGTTTGCCCGCTTGTAAAGGTAAAATGACTTGGTTTTTACGTAGCATTATAAATAATAATTTGAATTTTTATCCTTATGTTTTGATCCTATAGCTCTACGCATTATTCAATGCTTTAGGAACATTGATTTTGGATTATTCACAGGGTCTGTTGATACCCTTTGGAGAGAGGTTGGTTTCTCCCAAGATTTAATGGTGAAGTAGTGAAGTATTCTTCCCTTAGGAAAGATTATGACCTCAACATTTGAACCTCTATTGACATATCCATGATATAATATTTGGTTTTTATTTATTAAAGGTTGCTTCGACACACTTATGAACTAGGTGTGACTCTAGTATATAATGTTTGGATTTACACAGTGCTAATTGTGTTCTTCACTCATACATAATTGATTTAAGTTTCCATATATGTTTTCCCTTTGGATTCAAACCATAGTTTTTGCAATCCATTTTGTTTATGAGGGTTATACATATTTACACTATGGGTCGATTATGTTGAACAAAAACCTGAGTCTAGTTATATTATACACCATATTCATTATCGATTTGACTCTATGGGTATGAGTCACACATATGTCATATTGTTTTTGGTTTGGTTTGGAACTAAAGACATAATTTGTTTTACTTGCAATAATAGAAACTATCTATTTAACAATGTGCGTCCATATATTTTATTGAGCGAATTATTTTTAAATTACTTCAATAAAATCCAAAATATAAAAATGGATATCACACATAAATAAAACTACAATGTCTTTGTTGTGTGAAAACGGGGTTCTTCGTGTTTTCAACCAAGAACAATTTTATATTCTGAACAAATAAACTATTTTATTTTGTAAATAAAAAAGGTGTTTCCTATTACTATGATTTTATAATACAAAAATGCCACATGTCATGACTCTGCCACATGTTCCGCCAAATTAGCAGAAACTGAAACAAGTGGAAGATTGTGATACTATTAGAAAAAAGAGCTATCCTCCATATTCCTTGTCATATGTAAACCAGAGTAAGTAGCAGATTCATGTTCTTACAAGAATGTTCTAGGCATCTAAGACAAACTACCAACTGAAAAAAGAGAACAAAATTGTAAAACTGCATCGTCCCAGTGTAGAGAGATGGGCAGAGATTATGCGAGGTATCCATAGAAAAGAACCAGAAATTACACATTATCACCTGAGGGTATGTCATCCGGAACTCCAGTGAGAGGGTCATCCCTAGGCTGGAGCACGAAAGGCCTCACACAGGTCGGGAAACATTGAGTTTCTGATGCATTCGAGAATGCATCATAAATCATGTTGATTTACTGACTCATGAGGGTGTCCCAGTGGATCTATTCCACCATTTGGCTCCTTATCTCAAAGATGAGCTTGTGTTTCTCTAGGTTGAAGAAATTTGGTGGAGTAGGGTAGAATTCAGGGAGTGCAGGGAGCGGTGGAGGTGCCAAGACTCGGTGGCCCTCTAACATGACGTCCATGTCCTCATTTGCGATGCACATGTCCTCCACCTCTATCCCAATATGGTTGTCAATGTCCTGAATTGATGCAATTGAATCAAAGTGGAGGAATTCCCTTGGGAATTCCTCCTCAACTATGCAGGTGGCACCCTCCATGGAAGCCTAAGCACTTATGCTCATTGTGTTATAGTTGGGAAACTGCAAATCATCTGGAACTGTGAAGAGGAGATATTCTGGAGGAACCTGGATGGGTTCCTCCAGAATTTCCTCCTCGACATATGCCATTGGCGGAGTTACTTTCTTGTCCAAGCACTGAGCCTGAGCTATGTACATAGAACTTTCCAACTATTGCACTTGTCTCTATCAGGATGATAAAATATACCAGGTTGGGTTGTGCCTCATCTTTCCCCTCTCCCTCAGCATGGATAGGCTAGGAGGATTGAGAATTCACTAGGTTACCACGATGAAAATCCACTACTTGCAGGTCCTGTTCTCATTGCAGGAAGGGTGGTGGAGCACGAGGGAGAAGTAGTGCCAACCCCATCCAAGTGGGATAGATAATCCTTGGCCCGACATGACCCCTGTACTCATCCAGCCTTTGTCATTACACCTTGGTTCTACCATTATCCTCACTCGAGGGATTTGTCCTCCCCTTCTTTGTAGGCAGTAATGGTTTCCCTTCATTCAAGACTGAGGTGAAGGGCGACGACCTGCCATATTTATGGCTTGGGTTTCAGGTAGGCTACGTGGCCTCCCGTTGCTACGTGGCACCCCATCTAGGATGAACGAATGAACTATTTGATAATGAAAGGTAAACTAAATGTATTTCTTTTCTTTCTCATTGCAATGTATAAATAATAAATTATCCACAAAGGATAACATTCTACAAATTCTTTAATGTATTGCTTACTACTTTGATAAATAATAAATAAGAAATTGGAAATAGTATTCTACAGATATATTTAGGTTTCTTGTTGCAACCAGTTAAATAATAAATAGAACAGAAAATACATTTGATTATAAACAAATATTGTAGCTTTTGCAACCATTCTCTACCGTAATACTTATTAATCATTCATAAAATAAATAAAATAAGAGAACATATATGAGCCTACAACAATAATTGGGAAACAAACTGAGTAGAGAACCAGTTCCTCCCAACCATAAACATGAACAACCAAGTTCGCTTTCCCTTGTCAACCCCAAGCCTAAACAATTATTCCATGGGGGATGAAAACTACATGAATGTTTCCAGTTTTCGAGCTCAGTTCTTGACTAAACCATTAAAATATTTTTTACACAAAAGTACTCAACAACATATTGTCTCATAACATACT
The DNA here is from genome assembly GCA_010110895.2 of Picea sitchensis. NCBI lineage: Eukaryota > Viridiplantae > Streptophyta > Pinopsida > Pinales > Pinaceae > Picea > Picea sitchensis. The sequence goes on from SNQJ01S0027795.1 coordinate 30,143, forward strand.
TGTGTTTAATATATTTTCCTAGGTATTTTCAAGTTGGCCTCATCCCTAACCCTAGGGAATATTCTGGACTACTTTTGTTCTATCTTGTTCCCTCACATCCCACACTTTTGGGAATAGTGTTCTAATTGTCCCATGGACAATAATTCATTGTGGTGGTTTTATCCTTTTCACCCACCCATGTAATAATTATTTAATCTAGCCCCGGATGGGGTGACACGTCGCCCAGGGGTCACAGGTGGATTCCACTCGGCCCAGGTTTAAATGACATACACTGCCACCCACGCGCATGTATTTACCATGGAGGACGGATACAACAGCAGGGGCAGGACGGAGAGACCCTTCCCCCGAGCGAGCATTAACGTTTGCAGCGCCTCCGGGACGGCCAGAGTTAAAGGTGAAAGGATGGGCTCGGCTCTTGATCATTTGGCTTTTAGTCTACTCGGGCAAGGCGGGTCTGCACTCGCCTCGGCTCCGAGCTCTGCATGGTTGCGCGGGTGTAGCCCAATTCTCATTGTGTCTGGCATACACTGTGATGCTCTGGTGCGTATTTGTATCTTTCTTATACTATGGTTGTTCGGGCGCGGTCCAGCATTCTTGCTGCATCTCCTTTTGACCGCCTCGTGGCAGAGCTTGCCCATCCGCGCTAAATTGCAATTGATTACTCACTGCCTCGGACCAATTGGCCTTCACCTGCACTCACCCTGCTTCATGGCCAGGAAGCGAGGCAGACCTCGTCGTGGCTCGGCATGGGAGGCCCATAAGGCTCAAAGGCGCCGTAAGGAAGAGCTGGAATGCGCCTTGGCAATGGCGACGTCCATTCTCAGAAAGAAAAACAGGGTTGAAAGAAGGGCGCGGCTTACCATTATAGCAGAGCCTGGCGTTGGTAGCATTCAACATGTTAAAGAGCACGAGTCGGAAGCTTTGCAGAAAGGTGGTCCTGAGGAGGAATTTCCTCCCTGTATTGTGGTTGAAGATCCGTCCTTGGCAGACATGCCGTTCCCTACACAAACTCGAATGGCGCCCCATCAGGAGGCCTGCAAGCCTAGTCCAACCTTGCTTGATTATACCCCCAGCTGTATAGTGGAGGAAATTCCATGGCCTGGGGATGATACCTGCAGTTGCCAAGGTACACAGGCGAACGTCACAGGTTTGAAGGACGCAGCGCCTATCGTGGAGCAGGAGGGAGCAGAGGCTAACATGGAGCAGGAGGGGCACGAAGAAGGTTCTGAAGCGGCGGAGGACGTGAGTGGCAGCATGCATAATTCTCTCGTCCGGGATGAGCACCTGGCTATGATGATAGACATTCGTGGGCACCTGGTGGACTTGGAATACCGGGCTCTCCTCTTGGGTTAGCGCATGGACATGCTCTTTGACGCATTTTCCAACGCGCCTGCCAAAAGGAGATGTCCCCTCTGTGCGCAAGCTTTCGCCATACCAGCTTACCAGCATGGATGACAGGTCACTCGGCACCTAGGTTTCTTTACTTGCCATCTAGGTTTTTAGTTTTATGTGCATTTAGAACTTTTGACATACATCATTACGGTTTCCTACGGGTGGGACAGATGTGCCTTATATGTAATAATACTTTTTATATTATTACATACTTACCCTCTACATATGTTGGTTTCCGATAATTGGCAGCATTTTGTGTGGCTACAGACCTATTCTTTTGTATACTTTGTTATTTTTGTCTATCTAATATGGCGAGGATCCACTTTTACCGAAAAAATAATTATTTAATCTATGTAATTGGATTCCCTGATCAATTTTTCTGCAGTTAATTAAAAATAATTATTTAATCTATGTAATTGGATTCCCTGATCAATTTTTCTCTGGTTAATTAAATAAATTAAAATAAAAGTTATAAATATATTCCTCATCAGTGTTTGTGATGACATGGGTCCACATAAGTATTTTCTAATTTATTTCACAATATAAATATTAACATAAACAAGAAATACATTAAATGTTTAAATCTTCAAACTAAGGGGCATTACATCGTCCTCCCCTTGAATTCAACATCATCCCAAATGTTCCAATTTGAGTATATCAACTCTGAAACATTGATGGGTATTTATTTCTCATGGAATCCTCCATATCCCAAGTAGAATCCTTGGGACTAAAGTGCCTCCATTGCACTTTAACCTGATATATGGCTTGGTTCCACAACAATGTTTCCTTCCTATCGATAATATGTAGCGTCTCCACTTGGAACTCACATTCGAGTTCGACCTGAATCACATTCCAATTTAAAGCATGATTTACATCATGTACATACCTCTTTAATAATCAAACATGAAGCACATTGTGAACCTTTATGCTGGTTGGAAGTGCAATCTCGTAGGCCACTAGCCCTACCCTAGCGAGAACTTTAAATGGCCCACAATACCTTGGTGCAAACTTGGCACATATTCCCAACTTTAGTGTACTTCTCTTGGGTCTGACTTTAAGATAAACATGATCCCCTATGTTAAATTCTACATTTGTTCTTTTCAAATCTTTGAAGCTATTTTTTCTATCCTATGAAATTTTTATATTTTGTTTTTATTTTTGTACAATCATTTCCATTTCTTTTAACATCTCCGAGACCAAGATAAGCATGTCCACTGGGTTGTCCTAGATAATGGGTGTTTGGAATTTTCTTTCATACATTACTTCAAAGGGACTCATCTTTAAGGAATCTTGATAACAATTATTGTATGGAAACTCAACCAAGTGGAGGTATTCTTCCCACTTTGTGGGATGGTCCATCGCATACACCTTCAACATATCCTCCAAAATTTGGTTAGTCCTTTCGATCTGACCATCAATTTGAGGATAGTATGTGATACTAAAGTTCAACTGAGTATCCAAACCACTGAATAAATCCTTATAGAAATTTGAAGTGAATTTTTGTGTCCCTATCTGAAATTATTGTCTTCGATATACCATGCATCCTAAATATTTATTTCATGAATATCTCAACAAAGTTTACCGCCTTATGAGTTGATTTCACTAGAATGAAGTGTGCATCTTTAGTAAGTTTGTCCAATACTACCATAATGGAATAATTTTGTTTCTTAGTTTTATGTATCCCTATAATAAAATCCATGTTGATTACTTCCCACTTCCACTAAGGAATGGGTATTGGCTACAATAATCTAGTCGGGTGACAATGTTCATCTTTAACTTGTTGGCACTCAAGACAACGAGCAAGATATTCAACCACTTCAGTTTTCATTTCTAGCTAGTAATGTTCTTTTTTTTAAGTTGTTATAGTCTTTTGGTAGCCTGGTTGACCCGAGTAAGGTTTCTTATGTACTTCAGTAAATATAATTTTTTTCAGATCTGCATTGTTTGGGATGTAAATTCTATCCTTATACAACACTAAACCATCCTGATTAAATATAAATTTTGACACTTCTTCACTCAAATAATCTTTTTGTAATTTTTCATAAGTTTTGTCATTTTTTGTTTCTTGTTTTGTTTTCTATTTTGGATCAAATTGCAAAGTACTACTGTAAATTGCATTTAATTTTCTTTTGAGTGCGTCTACAATTTTATTCTCTTTTTCCTAAATGTTTTTTATCTCGAAATCGAACTCACTCAATAAATATAAACATATTGCTTGTATTACATTCAAGTTTTTTTGATCGAAAAATTATTTCAAACTAGTATTGTTTGTTTTCAACAAGAACCTCCTACCCAATAAATAATGTCGCCACATATTTAAAGAATGCACAATGGTAGTTATCTACAAATCATGTGTTGTGTAATTCTTTTCATGAACTTTTAGTTTGCGAGACTCATAATAAATCACATGATCATCCCATAACAACACTCCTCCTAATACATCTTTTAAGGAATTAGTACAGACCACAAAGTCTTTATGTGGTTCTCTTATCTTCAAGATAGGTATCATTGTCAATAATTGTTTTAGTTTTTCAAATCTCTCTTGAAATTTTTATTTTCAATTAAATATGGTTCCTTTCTTTTGTAATGAAGTTATTGGATAAGAATGTTTGGAAAACCCTTCCATAAATCTATGGTAATAGTATGTGATTCCCATGAAATATTGGACGTCTGACACATCCTTTGGAACTTGAAAATCTAGGATGGCCTTGACCTTTTCTGGTTCAACTGAGATTCCTTCACCAGAAATTACGTGTCCCAAATATTGTATCTTGTCTTAGTAAAATTCACATTTACCAATTTTTGCATAAAGTTGGTGATCTCTAAGTTTCTGCAAGACTATTCTTAAATTCTCCTCATGTTCCTCTTTATATTTTGAATAGATCAGTATATCATCTATAAACACAACCATGAATTTGTCTAGATACTTTCTAAACACATTGCTCATCAAGAACATAAATGTAGCAGGTGTTTTTTCTAAGCCAAAAGGTACCACTACAAATTCATGGTGTCCATATCTAGTTTGAAACATAGTTTTATGTATTTCTTCCTTGTTGAACCTAACATAGTGATATCCTCATCATAAATCTATATTAGAGAATATCTTATCTCCTACGACTTGATCAAAGAAGTAATCAATATGCGGAAAAAGGTATTTGTTTTTAATATTAATCTTGTGGAGTTGTCTATAGTCAATACATAATTGTAAAGTCAAATCTTTTTTTTTTACGAACAAAATCGGTGCTCCCCACGGAGACACATTGGCTTTGCATATTGTTTATCTAACAGTTCTTGAAGGTGAATCTTAATCTCTTTCAATTTTGGAGTACTCGTCCATTAAGGGGCCTTAAATACCAGTACATATTTGGGTACTAAGTCAATGGTAAAATCTATGTCTCTTCTAGGAGGTAATCCTGGGATTTCCTCCAGAAACACATCTTGGGATTCTTTGAGTAGAGGATCATTATCTAACATATTTTTATCCCTTTATCCTATATTATTGAGTATATGGAACACATAAATATTGCATCATTTTCTTCCATTTATTTTTAATTGTAAAGTGGAGATCTGTCTTACTGACACTCCCTACGGTATTCCTTTCACTGTTCTATTTTTACCAAAATCATCTATGTAGTTGAAGGTCTTGTCACGACAGTTTACAAGAGTTGAATGTTTCTCCAACCAATCCATTCCTATGAGAATATCATAATATCCTAATGGTAAAATATTTAAATCTGACTTAGTATCCATTTCATCCATGTTTACTACACATTCTTTTGCCATTTCAACATTTTGTTCCTATAGCTAACTAGACTAGCCATGATTTCTTATGTTTGACTTTATCTAGCTTACATTTTTCTACTATTGTTGGTGAAATATAACACAGAGTTGAACCAGGTTCTATTAATATAGATACATGCTTATAATTTAACATACCTTCTATCTCCACCATGGAATATTGGTGGTCATCTTCTTGATTTTCCAGGGAAACATTGATTTTGTGTATGCTTTGAGCAATATCGTTTACTTGTGTCGCTTCCTAAATATTGTGTACTACCTAATTTTTTTTATTTTCTAATGAGAACGTCCAATACAGGTGGGGTCCTTTGCATCCCTATCACTAAAGAGGGTCCCCAACTGTTTAACTAATTGTCTTGTTAACAAAACCTATAGGTTTATTGTTCTTTTGTACTTATACACTTTGTTGTCCATAAAATATGTTATTTTTCTTAACTGGTGCATTGTGCGAAGGTTGTCGAGGATGTTTGAAATTTTTCTTTTTAGGATCAAATATGTCCTTATGTTTGTGTTTCCACTGCTTTTTATTTTAATGTTCTTAGTTCAAATTGGGTAAATCATAACTTTTCACGTCTTATCACTTCATCTATGGTATTTGGATTATGGAATTCAATTTTGTCTTTATATACTTGAGGAAAACAATTGATGAACCTATGAACATTTTCCTTCTCCTCACAGAGGTAAGGTACATATCTCATAATATTCACAAATTTAGTCTCAAAGTATTAAATGGGCAATTTTCCTATCTTAAGGTCATGGAACTCTTTCGCCTTCTCGTATTAATATCATTCTATCAAATATTTTTGTTTAAAATGTTTCTTGAATATTTTCCAATTTAGCTCATTGCTCCTAATCTTGTTAATTGTTTTTGTTTCCTGCCACCAAATGAAATTGTTTCCATTTAATCGATACATATCTAATCTACCTTTCAAGTTTCTAGGGTAGATGTAAATTTGAAAGTGTTTACCCATGTTTAGAAGCCAAGCTTTTGCTCCCTCCTCAGACTCACCATCAAAGCTGGGCGGTCTGATTTTCTTAAACTCTTCATGCAATTATTCATTATTTCATTTTCCTTTCTTTGTTTTAGTTTTGATTCTTTGCAATGTGTCATTTTCCAAATTGTCCTCACCATATTTTACTTCTTGTGACAATTCCATTCTATCATTGTTTGCTTGATATTCCTTGCGTTTATGCGATTATTCGTTAGAAGGTTCCTTTTTGGCATTACTTGAAGTATGTCACATCTGTCTTTTTTTCTTAATTTAAGACATTTTTAAGAATAATTTCATTTATCTCTTCCTATTATTTACTATCCTTAACTAAACTTTCATTATCTACCTTTATAATTTCCAACAGTCCTATAGAAGTATCTTATGGTTGATTACTATTCAGTTCTACACACATCTAAAACTTTATGAGCCTTCCATGTTGGATTAGGAAATTGAGGAGAAAGTCCTACCTACCATGGAGGACTTAGCACTAGAATCTCAGGTAGATTTGGAAGAATATATAGTTTTGGAGAAGTCTATAATTACTAGATAATGACAACATGACCTTTGGTAGACTGGTTGAGAGGAAAACTTCCAAGCAAGAAACAATGGTACTAAAGCATAAGGTAGGGGAAAAATTTCCTCACCTCATTCGTAAACTATTTTGGGGACCAAAATCCTCCCAAAATGTGGAAGTATCATCTAGATTGGATCATTATATAATTTTTCACCTATGTTGGTACTTTATGGTTGGAAACATTGTTGAAGTTTGCTTGCAAGGCCCATTTTAGTGGTAGGTCCTAGTTTGGAGATTTATCGTTTGTAACCTTCCAAATCCATTTGAGGAATCAAAATAAATGTTTTGGGGTCAAACTTTTCTAAGCATAGATTGCAACCCATTGAAATTGTTCTACACAATGAGGCCTTTCTAACGGTGCAGAAATAACCTCAACCGAAGATCATATGTGGAATTTATTCCTCCCATAAGTTGACCTACCTTGTTGACCACCATGGTACGAGTGGATGCCGCATCGACCCCCATCACTTATAGATGTGTGGCTAGCCACATGTGGAATTTCAATAATATTCTATAAGTTCCAAAACCTTATGACTAATTCATGGTTGAGGATGAAAAGAGCCTAACCCTAAATGGTTGTTGGGCTATGTTAAATACCAGGCCACTAGGAAGATATGAGTGTTTATGTTTCTCCAGTTAGCAGCATTAGGCATACATTCTCTTAGATTGGTCTTGTTTATTTGACCAAGGGAAACGACTCATTTTCTCATGAATCCTTGCTAGTGGTGAATGGCTCAGGCATAGTATTTATCCCGACGAGGAGTGGATAGACGTGAGGTGATCTCACATTTCCTACTCTAGGATGGAGTGATCTATATTAATTAGACGTGCATGTGAGGAAATAATCATGAACATAAATAATGTATTTATAATATAATGTATTTATAATATAATGTATAAATGTATAAATAATTAATAATTAATAATAAATTAATTAATCAAAAGACAATAATGGAAAAGGCATGTCCATGAAACGAAAGGGAACTCTGCCCAAGTATATATATCAGGGCCCTCAATTGTAATATATCATCTCATACAATATTTACTTGCAATAACTTCTCATCATGTTCGCTAAGTCTTGTTGAGGTTTTCAGTGTGTAATTATTCTATGATAACATTAGCATTAAAATCATAAAGAAATAATTATTAGATTTGAAAATTAGAAAATTCAACAAGGGATTCCATTTTTTATCATTATACTTGTTTTGTAGTTGAGAAGAAAATCGAGGAGTGGTATTTGAGAGGATAACTTAGGAGGTAGGATATTTTGTAGCAGCCATTCAGGCCACAGTGTCAAAGGAAATTGTAATGTCTCTTTCAACCCATTGTTTTTTTTAATTGCATCATCAAGTGTACCTTCGTGCAGTTATAAATGACACATTTATTATACAAATTTTCTTGAATGTACTTAGAATTTGTTTATTTAATATTCTTAACTAATTTTCATGGTGTTTCCATGACATAATACTTTTTCATTGGGCACTTGATTCCACATGCCAATTTAGCCAATGCACTATTCGTCAACATTAAATGAAACTTATCCTCTTTGTAGATATAAAATTGTTATTTTTCTTTTGATGCATGTATTACAAATTACTTCATTACGTTTGGTAACAGTTTAATCATGCATTCATATAATGAAATCTCGATACTTATGATTATTTCTCTATTCATGTTTTATTAGGATCCTACTTTCTCTATTCCACATTATAAATATAAGAATGTGTCCCATAAGAATGAACTATAAATTTATATGTTTGAGAAGTCTCATATTTTTTACAAAAAGTATACAATCCTTTTGTCATTATTTAAACTCTCTAGTGTATCATATTTTTTACAAAAAGTATACAATCCTTTTGTCATTATTTAAACTCTCTAGTGTATCGTAGTCTCCAAGGATTATAGTCCTTTTACCATAAATCGATGGTCAAGTATTAATTAATGAAACCAGTTAATTAAACCAATGATCCTTTACCAACTCATAGGTGAACCTTGTATCGTCGACGGTAAAGGTTTAAACCCACTCCTTTGTGTTACGTGAGTTTACTATTGCAATGATGTTACCATTGCGATGGTGTTAGTGGAACAAATCCATGAATAAACATTTGGTAAACTATATATTACTCCTATGACTCTTAGCCTTAGGGTCTCCGGAAAGTGTTATCATATTGTTTGTGTTATACACAAATGTCACACGATAAGTTACACACACACATCAGTATAGTATATTAAATTATCCATGATAATAGAGGGTTTTTATCTACTAATCGATTGTTAAGTTTTGTTTTATACCAATGAAACGCCAATGTAATTCCATGTGGAGAGATCCATGAATGCCACATCTTGGCACCATTAAAACTTCTATATGTTCTACTCTTGTCAGTACCACCATGACTTAACAGCGGTGTTGTAAATCGATCTGTAATGAATACTAATGCACAGAAAGTGATGGTTTACTTTCTCATTTTCGATGACTTGCTAGGTTAGATATTACATGCAACTTCTTGACACTTGTTTTCAATTAAGTTACAACCATTTTGTTTTTTTGGTTTGTCGATAGGGATTTAATGGGTTTTAGAATGAATGGATTTCCATGAAGCTAACAACATGCCCATCGTTCACCCGCTTGAAAAGGTAATATACATTGGTTTTTACATAGTATTATAAACAACAATTTGAATTTTTAGCCTTATGTTTTTATCATGTATCTCTACATATTGTTCAAGGATTTAGTAACTTTGATTATGGATAATTCATAGGGCTTGTTGATACCCTTTGGAGAGAGGTCATTTGCTCCCGATATTTTGTGGTTAAGTAGTGAAGTATTCTTCCCTTCGGAAATGTTATGAATTCAACATTTGAACCTTCGTTGACATCATCGTAATATAATATTTAGTTTTTATTTATTAAAGGTTGGTTCAACGGACTTATGAACTAGCTGTGACTCTAGTATATAATGTTTGTATTACACAATGATAATTGTGCTCTTCACTCATACATAACTGATTTAGTTTTCTATATATGTTTCCCCTTTGGATTCAAACCATAGTTTTTGCAATATATTTTGTTTATGAGAGTTGTACACATTTACACTATGGGTCAATTATGTCGACCAACAACCTTAGTTTAGTTTGACTCTGCACCATATTCATTATTTATTTGATTATATGGGTATGAGTCGTGCATGTGTCGTATTGTTTATGGTTTGGTTTGGAACTAAAGATAAAATTGTTTTTACTTGCAGTATTATAAAATATCTATTTAACAATGTGCGTCCATATATTTTCTTGAGCGAACTATTTTTAAATTACTTGAATAAAATCTAAAATATAGAAATGAATATAACACATAAATTAAACTACAATTTCTTTGTTACGTGCAAACTGGGTTCTTCGTGTTTTCAACCAAGAACATTCTCATCTTCTAAACAATTAAAATATTTGAGAATGAAATGTAAACTAAATGTATTTCTTTTCTTTCTCACTGTAATGTATAAATAATAAATTATCCACAAAGGATAACATTCTATAGATTATTTTATGTATTTTTTGTTGCTCTAATAAATAATAAATAAGTAACTAAGAATAGTATTCTACATGATTTTTTTGTTTCTTGTTGCAACGAGTTAAATAATAAATAGAACACAGAGTACATTTGATTATAAAAACATATTGTAGCTTTTGTAACCATCCTCTACTATAATAATTATCAATCATTAATAAAATAAATTAATTAAGAGAACATATTTGAGCCTACTACAATAACTGGGAAACAAACTACGTAGAGAACCAATTCCTCCCAACTATAGACACAAACAACCAAAGTCACTTGTCCTTGTTACCCCTAAACCTAAATCATTATTCCATGGGGGATGAAAACTACATAACCTTTTCTATTTCTCTTGAGCTCAATTCTTGATTAAATTGTCAATCTCTTTTTCCCACACAAGTATTCAACAACGTCCTACCTCATAACATACTTGTTTTTACTAGCTTTGCCTAGGTCTTTTCAAGTTGGCCTCATCCCTAACCCTAGGGAACCTTCTGGCCTACTTTTGTACTAGCTTTTTCCCTCACATCCCACACTTTTGGGAATAGGGTTCCACTTGTCCCATGAAAAATAATTCATACTGGTGGTTTTATCCTTTTCACCCACCCATCGAATAATGATTTACTCTTTGTAATTGGATTCCCTAATCATTTTTTCACTAGTTAATTAAATAAATTAAAATAAAAGTTACAGAAATATTCATCATCAATGTTTGTGATGGCATAGTTCCACATAAGTCTTTCTAATATCTTTCACAATATCAATCTTAACATAAACTGGCAAGAAATTAAATGTTTAAATATACAAACTGGGGAGCATTACATAAACTCCATAGTGAGTGCCCCTTTATTTGTACTTTATTTTCATAACTAAAGAAAAGAGAGAAGAGCATAAGTCTCACCTTGTAGGTGTTTTCTCTCATATCGGGTTTCCCAAGTACAACTTGTGTTCATTGGCTTTGTTCTTTCATTTTCATATTTTAGTTATTTTCTTAAAATTAATCACTAAGCTAGTAATGATCAAGTTATGATCTAAGGAATTAAATTGCATACTCTAATATTTTAGAATATTACAAGTTCAATTGTGACAAATAGTACTAGTGTAATACCCACGAAAATTTACAAATAAAATTTTGTGTTCATGCCACACGTAGATGAATTTTTGGCATGGAAAATATTAAAATAATGCAAAGGGTGGTGAATACTAAGCATTTTGTATTTTGTGAAAATTCATGGAGTTTTTCATGGGGTATTAGGTGGTACATGCATGAAAGTATTAAAAAAAAGATAGGTGGGATATGAAAAACACCTAGTTTTAGATAGTTGTCCTAATGTCATTTTGATGGATATGTGTTTACAGTGGTATGCTATGGTTGGGATTTTTTTCCCCTTGTTTTTATTATGTATGTGAATACACATTCTTGCATATATAAGGTGGTAGGGATACGAAAAACCATATTTTATGTTACTCCTTTGGTAGCTTCCATAGCTTGGTGGAGCGAAGGGAAGAAGAGTAACTTGAGCATGGTGGGGTAATACTCTAGTTGTCACTTTCCTCATAAGGCTTGGAGGAAGAAGTGAGATGAACTTTCTCATTTAAGTATTCTTTGTATATATTGTAGCCATGTTTAATTTAATTTGTATAGGGAATTAAATAGATAAAATGAAAGAATGGTGCTTGGTTTGTTTTATTTCACTTATGTAAAATGGTGGTTAAAATTGTAGTAAAAAATGCATTCACTTGTAGTGTTAATTACATTAAATGGTGTAGATTGAAAATAGTTGATGAAATAGTCTATTAGAATATGAACACGATGATTAATTTTTGGATTTTATATATCTTATGTTGTATGAAAAAGCAATTAATTAAACCGAAATTATAATGAATAGGTGGATAATAATGAAGCTAATTAATTATGTATTAAATGGTTAACTCTATATGACCTAAAGTACACATGTTACGTTTGGTAGGATTCGATTATTTAATTTATTGATCCACTTCATTTTGAATTACTAGGGTGAGGAGGGATTAGAAATTTTATTTATTAGATTGTTAGTTTCCCTCTCAAAACAGTAGAAGCAAAGATATTAAAACAAGCAAATAAAGAAAATTTAGTTTTGTCATTTTTTTTATTTGAAAAGTGAAGGAGATGAGTGAGTAAGGAGATAGATTCAGTCGTGTTTCTAATCCTCCTTCTCCAGTTGGTTAAAAGGTTCCATGATGGTCATGGAAGAAACCCTCCCAATTAGCTTCTTCCTTCTTATTGCAATATATTCTTAGTTTATTTTTTCGTATTGTAGATGGTAACGGGAAGGGAGAAGATGGAATAGAAAGTCACCATGGTTGTTCTCTTCCTTTCTTTCTCAAATACACACATATAAATTACATATTTATTTTCCTATGCATATTTGTGGGAATTACAATCCTTGATTAGAATATTTATTTTATTTCTTATAGATCAGAATGGGGACAACCCTCCTAGATATTTGTGACTATTCATTTCATCTTAAATTTAATGATAGTTTCCCTCCAATGATTTTAGGAGATCAATTGTAATACCCCTAAGATGAACCCCAAGTGTACATGTAAATATAAATATGTTTTATATGCTGGTGAGCCAGGTTATTATATGCCATAAGGCTTATGAGATTATTATGCCAGAGAGCTTAGATGCTAAAGGCCATTGAGCCTATTTTTGTATATGTAAACACTCATAACATTAATAAAACACATCGTTGTGTGTAGACCAACCACGATAAAAAAGTATAGAGGACTAAACTCCACTAGGAAGGGAAAGGGAGGGGCTAAGAGCCTGGGAAGGGGGGGCTAATCTAGAGGGATTATTTCCAAAGGAATATTATAATATTATTCTTAAAGACTATGGTGAGGATAATTATTTTATGCTAAATCCTTATGGGAAAGAGCATGAATCCAAAGTGGAGATAAATGAGCTCCTTGAGAGCCACATGTCATCAAGGGCACATGAAAATAAGTGTGGGGAAAATTAATTTGTTTCCCACTCACGGAGGCATTCACTCACTCAACCATTCACGTGCTCAGCCATGCTCTCCATGAATCGACCTCGACATCATTCATGAACTCCTGGAGTCTGTACGCACTCTAGTTTTACTTGTACCTTTCTGTTATGAGAAACATCTTTCCCATGCCCTGAAAGCTTTTGCTTCCATCACCTGTGCCTTAGCTAAATGTTGTTTTTGTCTTCACCATTCCTTGTAATTGGTTGACTTAAGCATTGAACTGAAGAAACAGGTTGCCAGGCCCGAGGGATTGAAGAAGCAGGTTGTCAGGCCCATGAGAAACTCTCTCCATGTGAGATAATTGTTGGGAAAGTAATTTCCTAAGGGAGCCCAATTTTAGCTACAGTGCTCTGAGACTTCCTATTTGGCTTGTTGTTGAAGCCCTGGAAGGGAAGTGGGGCAGTCGAAGGAGTGTTGAGAAGAGAAGGGGCACACTTCCTGAGGTGGGAAAGGCATGTGGGAATGAGAGAGTGTAGGCTGGTAGCTTGATTTGGCTCCTGGGAAAAAATCCTTCATGTTTTTTGTATTGTCTCAGCCTAGCCTAGGAAATCCCTTTACCTAGGTGGAGTTTAGTCCCAACTCGGGGGTGACCCACTGTTGAGAGTTATGAGAAACATGGTATAAGGATGGGAGGATCGTGGAAGGTCTTCACGTAGTTGGTGGTATTATATAAAAGATAAGTATCAATTGTGTATTAATTTACATGTAGTGTATTTATCCATGTGTTTATGTTTATGGGTTTTTCCTATGTATGTTGCATGTATATTTTACCATTATTTCCTTATGAATCTATGAGTTTGCAGAATATGTTTGTCTTCTTAAGTTTTATATATATAGAGATGGTATTTTCTTTTATGGAGTTGGCATGGCTGTCCTGGAAGGTTGGGTATGTTATAATGTATGAAGTTCGACAAGAGTTTAAGTGTGGCATAACCCAACAAGTTTAAGCCTGGGTATGTCATAATTTGGTATCAGAGCTCTAGTTTTCAACACTGAGCCTAGATAGGCCAAGAATGATGAAATTGAAGTGAATTTTCACTGATTTTTTGAGTTATAGTACACCCCTGGGTGCCAGGAGGGCACTGAGAGAACACTTGGACTGTGTTCAAAATATCAGGAGGTATAACAGTTTGAGAAATCACAGCAACCGTTGGATTTGGACAATATTAGATGTGGGTCATTGGGTCTTTTCGGGAGAAGACAAATCCCTCACAACCATCCGATCTGAAGAAGCTACGCGGTAGTTAAGCACTGAAGTCCTTCAATCTTCATTACTTCAATAGTTTTTCATTTTGTTTTGGAAAGGAGGAAAAGGTCTCGAAGTTCTGAAGTCTGATGAAGATCCTGACCATTCGTCTTTGAGGAAAGGTGTCAGCAAATTAGAGTGTGTCCAGAAGTTCAACACTCTAGAGAAAGTGGGTGATTGTTGCACAGAGTAAGTAAAGTTTCGAAGTCCAAAACTCTGAAGAAGATCTTAATTGTTTGTCTCTGAGGACACATGTCAGTAGATTAGTTTGTGTCCAAAAATCTAGTACTTCGGAGAAAGTGGGTGATTGTTGCACAGAGTAAAGAAAGTCCTGAAGTCCCAAATGCCAGAGTGAATCTATACCATCCGTTATCAGGGTCATGTGTCCGCATATTAGCAAGTTCATAAATTCAATGTTTGGGAGTTTTGATGTATGTTGTAGAAGAAACCTCTGAAGCTTGAAGTTCCAAAGCTCTGAAGCCCCGATGACGGAGTCAATCCCAATCATCCATTGGTAAGTGAGCGTCAACCGTGGATCTCCATCCTTTGTTGATTCATAGTTCGACAGTTCATGGGTTTGGTGTGATCAGCAGCAAGAACTCTCAAATCCTAGAGTTCCATAGGATATCTCAACCATCAGTTGCAGGAAGAGAGAGAGTCTCATAAATTCTGAAGGCAGTGCGCATTAGAGTCTCAAATTCAAAATTCAACAATTCAGGAGGAAGTGTGTGTTAGAGTCTCAGAACTCCTAAAGTCTAGAGTCCCGGAGTGTTAGAGTGACATGGCATGATGACATCACCTAGGGTGACGTGGACCCACTTATGCATGCCAAGTGTCAACCTAAGTCATGATTTTGATAGATATTTTGTGTCAATTGGAACTCGACATGTGTCACACGTTGATTGGGACACGTGTCATCACTATATTTTTTACACATAGCACTCTGGTGCACAGTGCTAAGGAGACCACAAAAGTCTGGAAGTTCAGCATTCGAGAAAATTTGTGAATATTGTTGCAAGAACCTCCGAAGTGTGAAGCTCCAGAGAGCCTCTTTGGGAGTTCGATAGTTTGGTGTTTGGGAGAAATAGGGAATGAGGTAGTAAGAACCTCTAAAGCCTGAAGTAGCGTAGTGCCAAATTAATGAAGCATCGAAGAGCCATTCTGGGAGTTCGCTAGTTCAACATTTGAGAGAAATAGGGTGTGAGGTAGTAAGAACCTTTGAAGCCTGAAGTAGTGGAGCACCAAAGTAGCGGAGCACCGAAGTAACGAAGCACCAAAGTGCTAGTCTGGGATTTCTCCAGTTTGTCATTCCGGGGAAATGAGGTGTTAAGTTAGAGAATCCCCTGAAGCCCAAAGTCCCAAAGTACTGGAGCCCCAAATCTCCGAAGAAGCATCTGTTCAGAAGTTCTCCAATTCAGAATCCGGTGGAAATGATGGGTGATAAAGGTGAAACCTTTGAAGCTTGAAGTTCTTGAGCCCCGAAGTCTTGAAGTTCCATATAAGCACCTTTTAGCTAAGCGCTTGGTCACATCTTGTGGTCACATGAGATCGAGGAATGAAGAAAAAAGGCTAGTGCCTGAAAATTGTTTTTAAGGACAAAAAGGGGCTTAAATAAGGAGTTTGTAGGGTTCTGAATTGTACAGAACTACACCTAAAGAAGTAAAGAAGGCATGTGTACTTATGAGAGGATCCAACAGGGTTGCAAGAGATAATTCATATCTTAATAAGGATAACAATTGTACAGGGATTACCTTCTAGGAACCATAATTTTCAAACATTCATAACTTTATGCTCAAAACTCATAATTGAGCATGGAAGCAGGCTTTGGAAAGATATTAAAAAGTAGAATATAAATACTCACTCAGAAAATTGACCTGGGAAGACAATTTTCAGGAAAAATCAGAAGAAAGATTCATGATGCATTATGGAACCCATAATGATTGATATAGGGGGGAAAAGACCAAGAAAACCACCTATTAAATGTTGGGGTTGTAGAGAAGATCATATGTTTAGAGATTGTCCTCTCAAGGGTGAAAAAGTGAGGATTGTTCACAGTATACATCAAGCTAAAATAGTGGAGGACATGGGAAAAAGTGTACCTAGGATATATACATCCCTAGACAACAATCAAGCTGATTTTCAGTCACACATGATTGAAGTGGAAGCTAACTACATAAGCTAAAAGGAAAAATTGTGCATATGTTACCAAAATTGTATATTTTGGTTCTAGCTAACAAATTTTGTTGTATGCCTATTTTTTAAGTTATGGTTACAATTAAAACAAAAAAATTGTTATACATGTCTACAGATAGAAGAAATAAGGACAAAGACGGTTCTTCTTTGTACATTTGGGATCTTTAATAAGTTATTGGATCAGATGTTGGGTTCAATAAGCAACATGGAAAACCCTAATTATGAAGTTCTTGTTTAGGGAAAACAATCTGGATGATAATTTTGCACATCAAAATGTGAATGATAGGTGGGGAAAGCAATCTGCAATACATGATAATGCATGTACCCTAGGTTCATATGGATATGAAAAACATGGGAATAAGGAAGGATGGTTCTATAGAATATAAAATAGTTTGGACTGAACAATGTTAAGATATGAATCTAGGTGCAACCATAAAGTTTTGGAAATCCACAACAAGAAATCCACTCATGTTAATCAGAGTGCTCAATGGAATTTGGGTATAAGAGTAGCTCATTTAGTGAATGAAGTAATGAAAAATCCATTCACTCTAAGGGATTCCAATGTACAACTAAGGCAGTAGAGCATGGGAATATCTGCTCTAAATGATTGATGGGTTAAATTGTTATTTTTCTGATAAAGAGAAACAAGGAGTATATTGGAGATAAGATGTAACATATCCAAGGATCAGTCCTACACTTTGGAGGTAGCACCTCCATTGTTTCTATCAAAGTGCACAGTGGAACCATGGTATGAAGGGCATAAAATATGGCATGATAAAATTTGATTATGCATGTCAGGTTGAAAATCAGATGGGTCAAGATAGGAGGAAGTAATGGTTCATTAAGAAAATATAAGTGTTGATATGTTCAGTCAAGGAAAGGATAAATCAATTCCTTCAAGAAGGAAATTGGTATTAAATATCCAAGGTTAATCATAAGAGAATGACTAGAAAATTAATTTGGTCATGTAGGAGTTGGATCGAAGGGAACCAAGTAATAGTGGAATGTAGAAAATTAATATCAGCATAATATATGGTTGCAAGTATGCAAAGTAGACAAGGAAATATTCCAGGATGGAGTCAAGTCCTTGAACATCTTAAGATAATGGAAGAAGAAATCATGAGGTATATATTAAGATAATAGGGATTCATGATAGCACTCCAGGAGGGACAACTAAAATAGTATAGGATTTTTGATGCATTCCAAAAGTGTTGAAGGTATTTCCACAATAGCATGGAGATATCAAATCAAGAAGAACTTGAAAATTAAATGAATTTCTTAAGAGGAATCTATAAGGAACCATGAA
>SNQJ01S0027795.1:61514-78368 GCA_010110895.2 Picea sitchensis
TATTTTATACATAAGCATCCATAATTACTCAAGTGTTGTGGACAACACTTGTCTGAAGGGGAGGGTCATGTTAAGACCTAGATAGTGGCACATTACCCCTTAATTGGGGCATATTACATTAGTAATGTTATTTTATTTACGTTGGATTGGGTCAATTATTTGTAATTGTACCTCCTAGTCTCTTATATATACCAAGGAGACCTTTTCATTTGGAATCATCTTGTATTTGGAAATTTATGTGGTGTATAAGGAGGTTTCCCCCTCGAAGAGGCTTATTATCTGAAATTCTATTTTTTTCAAGGCGTTGAGTACTTGTTATGAGGTTCTTTTTATGCTATTTTGATATTTGGTTCTTAACATACATGGAACCACCTCAAGGAGCCATCTGGACCCATGGTTCCATATCAACATCCATGTCATTCGATTTACACATATGCAAAGAGTTTCCTATGTTTAAAAAAAAACATAAGTTTAGAGCCATTTTCTTATTTTAGCCATAACTAGAGAAGAATAACTCAGATTGGGATAAAATTTTATGTGTTTGTCTACAGTGAAGAAATATACAAAATTTCCAATGAGGGCCGTTGGCCATTTCTGCTTGGATTTTTCAGAAAATTCAAAATCAAGGTTTTTAAAGATTAGAGTCCAGTTTAGTAACCAACACCTAGATTAAGCTGATTTTTGAGAAATTCCAAAATATAGACATGAAAATACCTAGTGAAGGAAATGAAAAAAAATATGAGTTTGGAATGGGGATGTTGAAATAGACCAAAATCCATTATTCCAAATCCCTTTTGGGGGATTGTTGGGATTTTCAGTGGAGGAAAAGTGACCTTAGGCTACAAAACTGGAAAATTGTATTTACTTGAAATTTTATATAACCATGAATACAAACAAATTGTTTTTATTAGTGAAGTTTTTCCAAAAGTGCACAGTTTGGGAGATAGCCAGTTTTGCCAGAAATTGTCTAGAAAATTTGTAAAAAGGACAAATTTACAAATTCTAGATTGTTGTAGAATCTTACTGGAGAAACAAATGGAGAATATGGAGAATTTTTTTTGCTCACCATCATGATTATTATCTATTCCTGGTACAATTTTTTTCTTGTTTCTTGATGTAATTGTCCCTACAGTTGACAAAAGTTGTCCTTCCAGTAAAATTACACCAGTAAAGAAAATTCACAAATGGGGAGAAAATGGATTTTTCAGGAAACCATAACTTTCAACTTAGATATCATATTGAACCACATGAGTAGTCATTAGAAATATAATTCATAAGAGAATAATATTGAAATACTATAATTTTGACAAGTGTGATATAATTCTTCATGAATTGAGTAGAAAAATGACCTATAACATTACTTGACAAAATTTTATAATATGCATAACTCTAACAAAATGGTTGCTTCCACATTTTTCAGAATTATAGGTATAAGCATATCAATTCAATCCCATGATTACATATCAGGAACATGGAGGATGAAGAAGGATCTACAATCATGAGAGAGAAGCCAAAGGCCAAAATATCAATGTGGGTAATGCTGAAACAAAATCAAATAGACATAGGAGAAGAGTGGAACCAACCTAATTGGTAGAGACTATGAGAATTCTAAGAATGGAAGTGCATAGTTATAGATATGATAATTATAAGATAATGAGATCACGAGAGGAGAAAAATAAAAAAAAATCAAATGATGAAAATTCTAAATCAGTAGCAGAGATGAGAAAAGAAAGGATCAAGCTCAAGACATGAGAAAGAAGGTAGAAATTATGAAAGACGAGATAACTATAGATGACCCATTCAATCAAGAAGTGATATTAGAACTCATAGACATTAATTGCCTCCTTAATCCAATAGTAATCTTTATGATCCAGGTGGACATCAATGGACACCCATCTATTCCACTGACTCAACATATAGTTTCCATTTTGGCATTTTGTCTAGATTGTTTCGGTGCCCAAACTTATGGGGTCATTTTGAGGCCCTAAACGATGTTTTTTTGATGTGGCATCGACCATTATTATGATTTAGGATGTATTAGGCCATTTAGAACGTGTATTCCTCGAATAGACCTTTCTGAAGAGGTATCAAGCGCCCAAAATGAATATCATATGAAAACATTACACCCTAGGGAAGTTGATGTATCAACTACCCCCATCAGGGCCCACAAAACTTTTGATATTTCATCTTCTGGGGTTATGGTTTTGGATGTTTATGGTTTTTCTCATTTATGACTTGTGTTAAAAAATCCTTGGGAGCCTCATCATAATTACATTATTTTGAATGTCCATATCCATAACATATCTTCTCATAGATAAGCTACCATAATTCTAGAAAGTTCATTCCTTCGGTATCTTATTTTACAGTTTCTGCATATTACAGA
Organism: Picea sitchensis; assembly: GCA_010110895.2. Taxonomy (NCBI): domain Eukaryota; kingdom Viridiplantae; phylum Streptophyta; class Pinopsida; order Pinales; family Pinaceae; genus Picea; species Picea sitchensis. The sequence goes on from SNQJ01S0027795.1 coordinate 63,898, forward strand.
ATTTAATAGAAATTGAGTACTATTGTGTCTCTATTTTTTTGTCTTATTTATGTGTTTCATTTATTTCCCTCATTAATATGGATCAGTGGTATTAGAGTGGTATTCTCTTTATCAGTTTCATTGTTCATGTCCCCAACAAGGTCAAGGCATAAGGCATTAGGACTTGAACTGGTCGAACTTTTGGAAGACCATCATCGCCGACCCCGATGGTTGCCCATGGTGGAGGAATAGAGAGATGATGGAGTAGGATATCCTATTAAGTTTTTTCTCATGGAATTCTTCACGAGACAAAAAAAAAAAATGATGGATCACTTTTCCCAAATCCTTTGGTAGTTGCTTACAACAACATAGGCATCTTCGCCAAGAGACCACTTTGGAGGAGCCACCCCCTTCAAGGTACAAGTTAATTTTGATATTCCCACATTTAAAGGTTAGATAGATGTGGATGCTTTAGAAAAATGGATAAATATACTAGAAGGTTATTTCTCTATCCACAATTTCCCCAATAGGGAAAATATCACCTTTACGCTCCTTAAGGTGGTCCCCCATGTCAAACATTGGTGGGAGATTTACTATGAGAAAAAGTCCAAAAAGGAGTTTGGAATATTTTGGGCCAATCCCAATTAAGACTCTTTTATGGATTCCAACAAGGAAAAACATTACCCTTTTGAAAAATATGATGACTAGTACATACGATGGACCACACTCCATCAAGACAAGGAACAAACAATGTTGGATTTCACAAATACCTTCCATACCTTGCACAACAAGCTGGGTATCAAAGACTCTAAGTGGAATCTAGTTCTAAAATAGGGGGAGATACATAGGTACATCCAAATAGAACTATAGATTTTGGACATCTCATTGTTGGGATTTTCTTGTTGATATGTTTTTAAAATCAAATTTTTTTAAGAAGAGGAATAAGTGGGAGTTTGGATCAGTGAACGCATCATAACAGAAGTTGGGAAAAGACATCCCCATCACATAGAAAAAAGGATAAAGCAAGGATTAGTTGCAGGAAAACCCATCTAAGCCTTAAGCAAAGAAGGTTAATTGAATACAAAGAAATACACTTGGAAGTGGTGAAAATTCCATAAAATCCCCTAGCACAACATTGATGAATTTCACTCGAAGCAATCATTGGTGGCAGATATGAAAGCCTCAAAGTTAGATCCATGATTTGAATCTAATTCATATCTAGATAAGGAAAAGTGGATCATTGATTTAGAACCTAGTGTCATATACTCTATCATCAAGATCCATCCAAATAAACCAAAAGAGACAGAGGAAGGTGAGCACTTTTTTCAATCGCAAATGTGGGTGAAGAGTGCTCCACTACATTTCATTGTTGACATAAAATGCCAAAATAACCTCATCCCAATAGAGTTCATGAAGTGGTTGTATTTTTTTACAACACCACATCCACATTTGTACAACATCAGGTGGCTCAAGCAAGGATGAGATCTCCACGTCAGCCAATAGTGCAACATGCCCTATGGAATCAAGCCCTTCAAGGATGAGGTATTTTGTGATCTTTCTCCACTTTAAGTTTGTGATGTTATTTTATGCCAGCCATATATGTATAAAATACATGTTGTATATGAGTCTAGACCACATAGTGTCATTGTTATTGTGAGTATAAAATTGTACAGGATCCCAGAGGTAGCTCCACCTACAGCAATTTATTTGGTCTCAAATAAGCAATGCAAGTAGGTAATATCCTAGACTAGGACTTTATCCTCTTCATGATTCACTCTCAGAGTGAATGGAAGTTTGTGACCACATCCATGGCCTCTTCATAGGGCTCCTATACACAACAAAGTCAAGTGGATAAGGTCATGGAAGAATATTGAAATATCTTCACCTCACCTACCCGAGTACCTCTTCATTGTCAAGTCAAGCATTCAATTCAGCTAACTCCTAGCATGTCTTTTCCTAACTGGTGTATCATCCCAAAAATCCAACTAGGCTATGCCACATAAATTTTTTGAACTGTATACAAAATTAAAACATATAGAAAGTCTGCAAATGCACAGATTCATACAAAATAATAATAAAAATACAAATGCAAAACACACAGGAAAAACCCATAAAAATAAACGCATAAATAATAATGCAACATGTAATTTAACACACAATTGACACTTATCTTGGTAAACATATCACCAATTTCATGAAGACCTTCCACGTTCCTCCCATCCTTAGACCACACTTCTCAAAAATCTTAGCAGTGGGTCACCCCTGAGCTGGGACTAAACTCCACCCGGGTAAAGGAATTCCTAACCAGGATGATGTATCTTAGACAGTAGGAAAAAATCTGTCAGAGGTGCCATATCAAACTAACAGCCTATAGTCCCTCATTCCCCACATGCTTGTCCTACCCCAGGAAGTGTTTCCCTTCTCTTCTCAATAGTCTCGCTGCCCCACTTCCTTTCTGGGGCTTCAACAACAGGTCGGATTGTAAGTCTTAGAGCCCTATAGCTGCAGTTTGGCACCTTCGAGAAATCAATTCCCAAAAATCCTCTCACCTAGAGAGAATTTCTCATGGGCTTGACAACCCGCCTCTCCAATATCCCATGGGCCTAACAACCTGCTTCTTCATTCCATCTCCTAATATAACTAGGTACAGGTACATGTATGGGTACGGGTACAGTGATAGGAAGGTATAGAGGAAAGCTGAATTAGTGAGTGCATGTTGATGGAATGATTGGAAAATGAAGTCCAAACTATATGTATGCATGTTCCCAACTTGATACTTGTCATGTTGAGAAATACTTTGGCCCACTTGTCCCCATCCTCATAACTTAGGATAAAATAATTGTCCATACTTTATACTTTAAGGAATATTAATATAATATTCCTTTTTGGCTTAATCTCCCTAGCTTATCCCCTTATCCTTAACTTTTATCCCCATTTCCCTAACTAGTGGAGTTTATTCACCCATACTCCTTTACATGGTTGGTCTGTTGCAGTGATGTGCTTTTCATTAATATTTTCATGTGATTACATTTACATTTACATTACAGATAAACTATGTTTTCTTCATCCTGGCTCACTAGCCTCAAAACACAACATATACACAAAGTCTCACTGGCCTCAAAATCATGCACACTTAAGTTTGTTGTGCGCGGTATCCTGGAATGTCCACACTTCGTCATTTTAGTGCGTCGTACATGTGCACACTATACCATGGAAGGTGCATGAAAATTGATATCAAACTGCTCACCAACATAAGTACATTTGTATTTACATTTACAATTTTGGTTCATCCTATGTAATGGGCCATTGTATTGGTGCTCTCTCCTAGAAAATGAGGAAATCAAACACCAGATCCAAGAGCTTCTCCGAAAGGGAACATCCAACCAAGCTCCTTGTTGGAAATTTGGTTTGGATAGTTGTTTGTCATTAATGTCAACCCTTAGAGATTGATGCCAACCCTTAGAGAGGTCCAGGGATGTTGGATAGTTGATTGAAATTTGTATGATCGATATTGATGATGAGTTAGTTGGGTGAATTTGATGTCGTCTACATGTAGCCCTAGAGGTGTGGGTATGGGACCCTAAAGTATTAAGGAATATGGACAAGAAGGACAATGTAATTTCAGGGAAGATTATCATATATGGATAATATATGTTGTTATGTTTCTGGTGATATGTGGAACGCCACACGATTCCTCACAATTAGGGAGATATGTTCTTGTAACTTTGAAAGCCTCGAAGAGTGATCAAGGAGACCCTAGTTGTTTACAAGTCTTAGTCAAAGGGTAAAGTGGTTGCAACAAGAAATCCCTAAAGCAAGGAGAGAAGTTACTATGAAAAAGTATATAAACACCTCAAGGAATCTCCCATAAGGACATACAAACACTTACAATTGAATATCCATCTTATGAATGTTACGGTCTATTATTGTGATCTTTTGGCTAGTTTGTGATGACATTTTTCCAAGGTTGTGAAGGAAGGTCGAAGGTGAAAGTATCAGAGTTGCATAGACCCTATTTTCTAAGGCATCCACAAGTTGCAGGTTAGAAGGGTGTGGATGTACGTGAGTTGTAGTGAAGAAAACCGTGGATATTTGTGAGTAGTATTAAAGGAAGTCACGGATCTGTGAGATATACTACTGTAAACTTGTACCAATGAACCTGCACCAAAGAACCTGTAATCAACCTATACCATAAACAAGTGCATCAACCATGCACCAAATATGTACCAATCATGCACCAAATACACATAAACTATGACTCATCAATATGTACCAACATCATCAACTATACACCTCATGTATGTGCCAACTCATCAACTACTTGTCTCAACCATGTACCTAACATGTACCTCAACCAAAAGACCTCATTAATTTCATCATCCAAATCTGATTTTTAACTATGTAATAGACCTAGTGTATATGATCAGATACCTGCAAACCTTCCTTAACTTTAACAACAAGAGACTAGCATTTTCATCAAACTTTACTTTAGTCTCACGTGACTAATTTTGGATTAGTCAACAACCCTAAATTGAAATAATCATAACTATGTACCTATAATGAATAAGATCTGAAAATAGTACACAATTTTCTTCAGTGTATTTAATGAAATTCCTCCAGGTTTCACTGCTTGGAACCTCTCAGAAAAGGATTTATAGAAAAAATGGCATACCCTGTTGAATTTTGGCTTATTCTAGAGAGCGAGTTTGTTGAGTGTGCCCCGAATGAAAATTTTGTTGTATGGATATGAAAATGGTACAATGAATACACCAAACTTTACTCTAACCAATACATTTGGTCTTATTGAATTTGTATCTTTTATCAAAAAGTTATGTCGTTTTTACTTGAAACACATGTTTTAGACTAGTTTCAGGACTAGCCACAAACTATATTTTCCACGAAGTGTAACTCCAAAAATACAACGACCCACAAGATGAAAGTTTTATCACAAATACTTGGATATGTTTCCTCAATGGTCTCCATATTTCTTGGTCTGAATAATTCTATAAAAAACTTTATTGCAAAAATGGTGAGATGACGTGTAAATAACATACCTTAGAAAGCATCATCAAAAGAATTTATCCTCCCTTAAATTTTGGCCTTCTTTACTTCACCTTCCCTCTGAAATTCGCCTTAGATATCCTTTGGTTACCTCAGTCACTTATAGATTTTCAATATTTTCAAGTGTAATTAAAATTAGGTACCCTTGCCTCTTATTTATACTTTTATATAGCTTCCTCAAAGGGTTACCTTCTAACCATATTAAACCACTTTCCTTATTTTAGGGCTAACCCACTTCTAACCACTTGTCCACTTAGTAATTTCTCCATTAACTTTATTATTTGAATAATTTCTTGTGTATCCACTTTGGCTTTTATTACACTCATCACTTCACTTTATTATTTAAATAATTTCTTCTTTGCAACCACTTTGACTACTTTGACCTTTTGGGGCTTCTAGATGACTCATGAGGGTTCTCCAAATTCACATGGCCATAAATCTCTAACTGTGAGGATTTATGTGATGTTCCACATACCACCAAAAATGGCATGACATGTACTATCCATATATAATAGTCTCACCTTCAAATATATTAAAAATCATACCATTATACATCAAAAAAACTTGGGTCCATTACCCAAACCTTTGTGCTACCGGTATTCACTACCAGACTTTCTTCAAGGGTTGACATCAATGTCAACCAACCCAAATAATCAAGATTATCCCCCTTTGGAATTGATGGAAACCCTCTGATGAAATACTAAAGTCATATCACTCATGCTCCCCCTGGAACCATGCCTCCATGCTATTTATCCAAGCATTTACCTTTGCATCTGATAAATATCTCTCCCTTTGTCATCAATGGAAAATGTATCTTTCCATCCGGGGTTGCTCCTCCTGACTGAACTCTTCCTGAAACTGATCTCCCAACCTGAACTTTCCTCTTTATGGTGTGTCCTTGTGTAAATATAGGACATATAAGATAAGCATTCAAAAGCATTCATTTTGGAGTAAACATTACTCCGATTCTCTCGTGAAGATACTCAAAGGCTTCCCTTGGAAGTGGTTTTGTAAATATGTCTGACACTTGTTCTTTTGTTTCCACATATTCAAATCTGATGTTCTTCTCTACAACTTGTTCTCGTAGAAAGTGATACTTTATTGGAATGTGCTTCATCTTGGAGTGCATCACTGGGTTCTTTGAGATATTGATGGCGCTTTTATCATCATAATAGATTGGAATACTCAACCTGTATATCTGTCAAAAAAAAATTCATCCATAGAACCTGAGTACAACATCCTGTTGTTGCAATATACTCTTCTTCGGTTGTAGATAAATATATTGATGATTGTTTCTTTCTTAGATAAGATATTAAATACTCACCCAAGTAGAACGTTGCTCCACTGGTGCTTCCTCATTCATCAATGCAACTTTCCCAATATACATCTGTATAGGCAATAAGTGATAGATCCTTTCCTTTTGGATACCATAATCCAAACTCGTATGTTCCTTTGAGATATCTAAAAATCCTATTCACTGCTAATAGATGTGATTCCTTTGGTGCTACTTGAAATCATGCCACCTATCCAACTACATGCATTACAGATGTGATTCCTTTGTGCTATTTTGAAATCATGCCACCGTCTAACTGGTGATGCATTACATCCGTTATGGATGGTGTCACATATATTAAGCTACCAATCATTGACCTCAGTATGACCTCTCACAAATCAGAACTTTTGAATCACCATCTTTTTCAACTTTGCAACTAGCTTTGCATAGGAGTGGTAATTTGGTTTGCAATCTCTCCATTCAACTCTTTAGCATTTCTCTATACTTAGTTTGAGAAATAAAAAATCTTTGGTTTCTGACGTATCTGAAGTCCCACGAAGAAGGATAGTTCTCCAAGTAATGACATTTCAAATTCCATTCCAAGATATCCTTTATAAATTTTATGTAGTTTAACCTACCATTAGTAATTCCAAAATAATATCATCAAAATAAACTTCACTTAATAAAATAATATCTTGAGTTACCTTTATGTAGAGGTTATTCCAGACTTCCTTTTCTGACCCCTGTATGTTGTAGATATTTATCCGCCTAGAGTATCTTTCCTCTAGGAGCCTATTTTTAGACCATACACATCTCTTCAATTTGCACATAATTTTGCATTCTAATAACCTAAATCCTTATGTTTGTTCGATGGACTTTCTTCAAGTTTCCCATTCAGAAAAGTTAATTTCACATCCATCTCATACACTTTAATATTCTTGGAGCATTTATAAGATAAAAGTAAACATATTTCCATTCCCTGTGGAAACTGGGAAAATGTCTCTTCAAAGTTGATTCTCTCAACCTATGTGTGTACTTTACATACCAATCTATATAGCTTGTTCCTTAAAATACGTCCATATTCATTCAATTTATTTATGAAAACCCAATGCCAATCACATTCTTATTCTTTGGTCTTTAAACCAATTCCCAAGGTCATTTTTTCCTTATTTGATCCAATTCTTTCATCCATGGCCTTATTCCGACCATCCTTGCTAGCCTCAAAATTGTTGGGTTCATAATCATAGATAAGAGTCATCAGAGCATTTGTTCTGGTGAATGATTCTTCTTCTAGTCTCAACTCTTGCATCCTTGTTTTCGGAGCAATATGATCTAAAGGATGATTCTTTGTACTGCTTTCAGGTGTCTTTGGAGGCACTTTCTACTTTTGTATGATCTTCTTCATATTCCTCTTCTAATTTTCTTCATATTTTCTTCTTCTTCTCAGAAGTTGTTCCACTGATTCATTTTTCTTCTTCCTTTGATTCTCATCCAATTGCTTCATCAATTGTTACATTGATGCTTTCCACAACTTTGTTCAATCTGATATTTCAACACTTGTATTCTTTCCTTTGTATTTGAGTAACCAAAAAGTATTTCTTTGTTCACATGAGAGTCAAAAAATTTCATTCTTCCATCTTCTCTTTTTTGATGTAGTGTGTTGACAAGAATTGACCACTTCACAACCTGAAGAGTGGAATCCACCAGGTTGTCTAATTAACCCAAGATGCTTGGATTAATTCGCCACTGATGGGTTTAGCTGCTCCGTTGGCCGATCTAAGTTATAAAGAAAGAGAAAAATAACTAAAGTAAATACAATAACTTACTAAATAACACTCGCTAAAATATATATATACATCTAAAATATATATATGTACGCTATTTAAATAATATATGTATAATAGTTCTATATACAACCTGTACAAATCACAAGTTTTAATCTAAACTCATAAAAATCGAATATAAATTGATTCCTTTAACAATAGTAATAAAGAAAGAGAAAATACTATTTAATTTTTTAACTTGTTTTCTTGGATGTATACATTCATAAAATCAAATATTAAATTACTTAATTTCTGAACGTAAAATTATAGATAGTGGAAATCATTCTATATATAAAAAACTTCTATAGTCAGGAGGCAAATGAAATAAAATAACAAACTAACACGTTAATGCATCCAATGTCTGTACAATAGAAAATATCCATCCACCTTATTCGGGAAGTAAACCTGCAACAGATCATAATGTTGTTCCGAACAAAAGCGAAACAATGCGCTCGAGATTGAGTTTTGATAACATAACATATAATGGACACAGTCACAATGATCTTATGATTTACAAGTGACTACAATGATATAAATCTTCTTGTAAGAACTTGTAGTTAAACATTCATTGAAATAAGAGATAACTGCATTTGTATCTAATTAATGATCATTAATTATGTTATATCTGAAACGTGCGAGATATGACAACATATGAGCGAATTACTATCTCAAATCACAATAAATCATGAAGACAAAAGTTATCACCATCTATTATTTCATTTAGATAAGCGTGAATTAAATTAAAAACATAATACAAAAGCTAAAAGCCGTAATATGTATTTTGTCCCATTTTCTCCAAGTTTGTGTGCAATATCCATACTCTAGCTCTAGGCCAAGATGATCCACTGCTTACAAATGATAGGTTTTATAGTTGTCTCAGAAACATAATCGGTTTTGTTCCCGAGATCACCCCTAATTTCCAAAATAAAGGGATGCAACCACCCTCGATTTTACTTTGCTAAATATCCAAAATCCAACACAGCCCATTGTTTATTCAAAATACATCATAGATATGACTGGGAGATCTTAAATGTGTCTCAGATCAACTTTGAAATCATGGACCCCTGAATTATCTTGAAAGCAAAAGAAATAGGAAGATTTCAGATATGTTTTCTGTCATTAATTTAGACAATTCAAATTTTCTTAACTGGCTACAGAATCTTGTGATTTTGTAGCTAGTTATAATAGTAAATGAAATCTCATTTTATTCAATAAATAAAATAGGCTAATTTAATAATGAAAATAGTTTATTCAACAAACCAAATAATCTAACTTAAGAATGACAACAATCATGCTATTAAATTAAAAAAAGCATACCTCTAATCATGAAATCAAATCGTATCATGAAACTTTGGAGTTAACGATGGCTGTAGTTGCCTTTATGTTTTTAAATATCACATGACCTGTGGTTTTCATACGCTTCTCCTTTCCTTGGATGATAGATTCAAGCCTGTGGTTTTCATTTGTTAAAACATCAACCTGGTCTTTTAAAAACTTAACTCATGACTGTAGAAACGGGACATCAGTATAGTATCTGTCGATCCATGATAGACAGGCATCGCACTGTGACTGTGTGGCATTTGCATCAGAACGAACAAGATTATGAATCGGAGAACCCTCCATATGGATAGTAGATTTATTGCAGAGCTGGACACCAGGAAACTCTGGATTGTCCTTCAAACAAGGAGGCAAATTATCGACAAAGTTATAGGGTCCGTCAGGATGTGGCCCGAATGACACAGGGTCTTCCTCTGCAAGGAATTTGTCAATTTCAGAGTCTGATCTTTCGTTAAGCTCAATCATGTTGATCGCATTTGCAAGAGATTTTGTCTTATTTCAAAGACTTCGAGAAATTAGCCTGCCAGCTCTTTTGTTTTTTAAATTGACATCAACATTACTTTTAAACTTCTTTCCTGTAGGTTTCTTTACAATTTTAACACAGTCCTTTGGATGTGTAACTAGTTGACTAGCATGTTCAATGATCATAGGATAGATCAAGGGTTCGATGTTAGGGGAAGAGGCAAAAGTCTGGGGAGGTGAAAGAGATGTCGTCGGGTGGACAAGGGTTTCCTCAACGATGAGTTTGTCTACTTCTCCCAATTTAGGGTTACCATAACCATTTCATGTTATAAACGAATCCCAAAAGTCATTTTGCAATTCTAACTGATGTATGAGGATGATTTTAATCAGGATGTGATGAAAAAGACCAAAGTCTGACCTCTGTTTCTTATATCTTTTCCCCATTTTATATAAACTTCTAAGTAAGTAATATGGCATGTTCAAAGGGAAACCCATAAAAATCATAAGCAGGCGTAAATGATACAAAAATACAAGCCCAAACCTTCCCTCACATGTAACAAATTTCTTTACCACATCAAGTAAATCATGCCACTGAGATTTTAGGAATGAAATTGGCATACCTCTATCACAGCTTGTTATTTTCCGAGATGTAAATAACAGGGTCCAAGGGACTTCCTCCACTTTCACGTTTTTAAACCATTTCTGACCACTCATTGGAAATCCTCTGGCTTGACTTAGGAACTCCTCGGTAACCTCCAGTTTCACATCACCAACTTTCGCCCTACAACCATCAAAGGATAAGGAGAATTCTTGGGCAACCCAAAGATTAAAACCCTGAAACTTCCTGATGAAAACATGCCAGCCATTTCTTTCCAAATCCTCCCTGGAATCATCGTATGAAAGTAGGGTTTGGATACCGTTTGGTTCAATTCTTATGAAAAGAGCCATACTGGACAGGAGGGTAATCAAAGCACAACATACAAGTAGGGTTTGTGAAAACGAAACAGAGCCATAACCCCGAGCCCAACAATGAACGGTGCAAAGACTAATACGATGGGATAGTCGTTTAACCAAAATGCATACGAAGAGGTTTGCAAAACCCGAGGCCATCCTAAGAAGTAATGGCAGTCTGCAAATCGTATGCCACCTTGGCATTGAGTACGAGCTAGGACCAAAATATTGAAATGAAAATGAGTGCATGCATCATGGATTTGATTTCAAAGTTTGGGTAAGTGAAAAATCAAGAGTTTTTGTAAAAGAAACGTAACCAAGGATCAAACCAACACTATACAAAAATCAAATGGTGGGGGTCTTTCGTTCATAAAACCATCAATATCTTAGGCATGCTTAGAATTGAAAGGATCACAAACAAGGAGAGAAAAATCTTCATAGCAAGAAATCAAAATTCTGTAATAAACCATATAAGCAATTTTCCTTTAATGAAATTTAAAAAAAAATGGTAATTGTAGTCGCAAGTTTTCATGCTTTCAGTCATGAAAATGAAGCATGAATAGACGATAGGTAAAAAGCGATGATTTACAAATGTGGTTTCATAAACTATTCATGAAGAGTAATGAAATCACATGACCCTATGTAGGCGGCTTATGTAGGTAATTTAATAAAAATAACAATTATATTATTGCTGCCAACAATGGCGACATGCTGGGAGAAGCAGTTATCTCTGTTACACGAACGAGTTTAGGATAGAAAAATCTGAAAAAATTCAAATCGAAAAACAACCGAAAAGTCATTTGAACATCTCAAATAATCATAATGCAGCCCATTTTCAGATAACTTTTATTTTTAAAGAAACGAAAACTGGTGACAAACTTGGCAAAAGAAAGTCACGATGTTAAGTTAAAATATTCAATACTATTGATAGATCCACTGCTGCTAGCAGGTGTTCATAGCCTCTACAAGGATGTCAATTAACCCACTTTGACATCTGTATCCTGTCAAGAAATCTTCAGATCAGAACGAAGGATGCTTAGGGCCAAAACGAAATTCATATCTAAGAATTTTCTTTTACCTGACATTGCTTCACTGCCAACGGGCCTGTTCAGTACCCCGGTGAAGTTATCTTGGCATCATGCATGCATTTACCCACTGTCAGCAGACCTGTTCAGTGTCTTGGTGGGTTTACAAACACTTCCCACAACTCTCTGAGAGTTTATTTATATTATAGTTTTTAAAATATTCAATAGAGCGGGGTGACGCTGGAAATTCCAGTTTTTAACACATCTTGATATGTCACAGACCTTAAAAAATTTCGTGTTGTCCTTCATCAAGATCCAAAAATAGTTCATTAATAAAACCAACTTTCAAGAACAGGGAAACATCATTGAGTTGCTCTCTTAAAGAACAGGGACAACGCAATTTTTTTTTATAGATGGTCGTGAATACTTTCAATTGCAGATTGAAACTGAGAAAATGCTTTTCAAACAAAAAGTCCTCTTTTAACCAGGCTACAATTTCAGAGAAATGAAACACTTAATGTTCTGACAACTTTCAATAGTTATTTTTGAGGGGAAGTTTTATGTTTTCTTTGTCTGAGCTAGCCTTTGGTGCATGCATGTGTGTTTCAAAAAGAAAGACCGATAAGCAGAAATGAAAACAAAACAAGCCAGAAAAGAAAAACAAACAGTAAGGAAAACAAAACAGAAAATATTTACAAAAGGTGTATGGGAGCGTCATCAGGTAAAGTACTTTTTGAGAGCTTGTCCATTCACTGGGAAGGTGTCTAGCTGTCCCTTTAAATTCTGCAGGCGAAAGGATCTGGGACCTAGTTTCTCAGAAATTAAAAATGGTCCCAACCACAAGTTTTGAAACTTAGTATGCTCTCATTTTCCCTCATGAGGTTTGTCCCACTTAAGGACAAGGTCACCTACCTCAAAATTTCTGTCAGAGGTAGAATTGGAATCAAACTAGTTTTTAACAATGAGTTGATGTTGATCCAACTTTCATTTTTCTTGAGCTCTTACTTCCTCTAACTTTAGCAACGTGTTAATCCGGCTCTCTAAGGGAGGAAAGTCTTCTTCTTGCACCTTCTGTGATAACTGTAGAGATGGAAGAAGGACATGTGGTGGAATAATTTCTTCCCTACCATAAACGAGAAAAAAGGGGGAATTACCAACAACAGTTTTAGGAGTTACCCTGTCAGCCAGATTGCGTTTAATAGTGCGTTATGCCAGTTTTTATGGTTTTTGGAGACCGTTCTCTTGATGATTTTGATCAGGTTTGTATTTGTTGATTCCACCAAACCATTGCCTTGAGGGTAACAGATGGCAAAATATTTTAATTTTATTCCTTTTTCTAGAGCGAAATCACTCATTTCAAGAGATGAAAAATAGGAAGCATTGTCAAATACTAGGCATTCAGGAATACCGAAACGAGTGATAATATTTGAATTCAGGAAGGATATTACCTGGCTAGTATTTACAACTTTTAATGGGGCAGCCTCAAACCATATGGTGAAATAATTTGTGGTTGTTATGATGTATTTATGCTACTGCGAGGATGTCGGGTTGATTGGACCTATAATATCTAGGCCTCACTGCTGAAAAGGGGAGTCTACCGAAACTGGTTGCAGTGGGAATGTTGGTTTCTGTATTCGTCCAGATGCCTTTTGACATATTACACACTTGCGGCATAAGGCATGAGCGTCTTTGAAAAGGGTAGGCCAGTAATAAACTACTCTTAATACTTTGTGGGTGGTGGTGTCTCCACCAAAATGCCCACCAGCTTCCCCTGCATGTAATTCCAATAAGACTTTTTCTGCTTCATCTTTTTCAAGACAACGCATAAGTATTCCATCGAAATTTTGGCAAAACAAAATACCATTAATCAGTTGAAAAGAAGAATATTTTAATCTTAGTGCTCTCCTTTTTTGGGGATCAAGGTGACAGGGAGTTGATCCATGTATAAGACAAAATTTGATGTCATCGTACCAGGGACTAGTAAGGTTTTGTGCACAACAGATTTGATTTTGATTGTGCTGATCTGGAATTAACATATCAGTTTCATTTTGTTTTCCTATAGCTGAATCAACAACCAACTTACATAAACCTTGGCCTCTAACAATTTCTGCTGGGGTGATTTCTATGTCATATTCTTGTAAGGATGTGACCTAGTTTTCCCTTTTTTCACCTAGTTCTTTCTGCACTAACAAATTTCTTACAGCAGGGTAAGGGAAAATGATTTCCGTCCTAGATTTCAGTAGATAATATCATAAGTGTTTTACCACTTTAAAAATGGAATAGGCCTATTGATCTACTGCTGGGTAATTGAGTTCTGCTCCCTTGAAGGATGAGCTCATAAAGGCAATTGGGACTTCGTTGTTTTCAACATTCTTTTGGGTTAGGACAACAACATAAGACGAATCAGAAGAAAACGTGTAGAGGGTGAAGTCTCTTGAAAAGTCAAGGATCATTAGAGAAGGTGTTGATTAAGGTTGGTTGTCATTGATGTCAACCCTTGAAGAAAGACCCGTAGCACAAAGGTTTGGGTAATGGACCCAATAGTGTTTGATGTAAATA
>SNQJ01S0027796.1:0-51579 GCA_010110895.2 Picea sitchensis
TACTCTAACCCATACATTTGGTCTTACTTAATTTGGATCTATTATGAATAATTTATGATGTGTTTACCCGAAACAATTGTTTTAGACTAGTTTCAGGACTAGCCACAAACCCTATTTTCCACGGAGTGTAACTCCCAAAATACAACAACCCACAAGATGAAATTTTTATCATAGTTACTTGGTTATGTTTTCTTAACGGCCTCAATATTTCCCTATATGAATCATTCTAGAAACAAATTTATTGCGAAAATGGTGACATGACCTGTAAATAACATACCTTAGAAAGCATCATCAAAAGACTTTATCCTCCCTTGAATTTCGGCCTTCTTTACTTCACTTTCCCTCTAAAATTCACCTTAGATCTCCTTTGGTTACCTTAGTCACTTGTAGATATTCAATATGCTCAATGGATACTAATGGGAGACCCTTTATCGCTTATTTATACTCTCCAAGTAGCTTCCTCTAGAAGTATCCACTTAACCACTTTGTCCATGTAGCCACTTTGTCCACTTAGCCACTTTGTCCACTTAACCAACTTGTTCACTTAGCCACTTTGTCCACTTAACCAACTTTATCCACTTAACCACTTTTTCCACTTAACCACTTCTTGTTGCAACCACTTTATTATTTAAATAATTTCTCTTTGCAACCACTTTGACTACTTTATTATTTAAATAATTTTTCTTTACTCAAAACTTCTTATTGCAACTAAATTTTATATAATTATTAAATTTGTAGCTTCTTTTCCCTTAACTAACTTCTTGTTGCAACCACTTTGTTATTTAATTTATTTCTTGGTCAACCACTTTGACTATTCAATCTTCTCATCACAACACTCACAACTTCTTCTTGCAACTAATTTATTTTTAATTATTTCTTAATGCAACAACTATACCCATGATTAACTCCTAGTTTCACCCACTTTGACTAGTCAACTTCTTCTAGGATTTTCTAGAGTAATTTGACTTCTTTGACCTTCTAGGGGCTTCTAGATAACTCATGAGGTTTCTCCAACATTACAAGGCCATAACTCTCTAACCGTGAGGATTTATGTGACGTTCCACATATCACCGAAAATGGCATGACTTGTACTATCCATCTAGAATAACATTGCCTACATATACACTGATATTCATTCCTTTATACCTAAAACAGACTTGGGTCCCTTACCCATGCCTTTGTGCTACCAAAATTCGCTACCAAACTTCTCCAAGGGTTGACATAAATCACTAAGGGTTGGAATCAATCTACAATATCACTCTCCAATGGTTGACATCAATGACAACAAATTGTCCATCAACCTAAGACAATTTTCTAACAATCTCCCCCTTTGGCATTGATGGAAACACCAACATTGATGGAAACACTTATTTATGATAACATTCATGCTTATAATCCTCATCAATGTTTCTATCTCTACCCCTTTGACATCAATGGAAAAGGGTATCTCCCTTTGGTGTTTCTCCCTCTGACTGAACTCTCCTTGGGGCTGCTCCATCTATCTACATGCCTTTGATATTTCTTTGTGTTTCTAAGCCTCTGATTACTCTCTCTCCCTTCATATGAATAATATCTCCCCCTTTGAAAAAGGGTATCACTCTGATGTAACGCTGAAGTCATATCTCTCATTCTTCCCTTGTGACAATCACTCCCCCTGGAAATATGTCTCTATGCTCTCTCTCCAAGCATCTAACTCTCTATCTCGCATTTGATGAATCTCTTCCCATGGAATCATACCTCTATTCTTACCTCTCTGTCTAACAACTTATCTGAATGCTATTTCTACCTATATTTTTGGTTTTTTCTCTCTCTCTTGACTTCTCTACAAGATGTTGTGTAGAAAAAATATAAGTCTTCATGTACCTGTTGCCTTTTGGAGTTATTTTCCATTGGTGCTTCCTTGTGTAATCAACTGAAATTTATGAAAAGCATTCAAGAATAAGCATTCAAATATTATTGTGTAATTATCATCCATTATGTTAATGTTCCTTTGTCTCTGAACCACTCTCTGAACCAATATATGAATCCATGCTCTCATCCACTGTCATATATCTGTCTAAACCTACTAAGTGTTCTTACAAATCCATCTCTATCCATATTTTCCAAGAGTCTGCTACACAACTATCCATAATGTTGACCCATCTATCACTATACTATCATGAAGTCTTCACTACTACTATTGATTAATCTATCATATTGTACTTCTTCTAACTTAATGCTATGGAACTGTCTACTCAAAATCTGCACGCTGCTCGAAGGATGGTTCTCTGGTCTTTCTCAGCTACCACATAGACTCCCCTTGTCTAATATTCATATTACCTGGGAGTCTCTAAGCTAGATGGCTCTGAACAATTCCTTCTCTGATGCAGAGTCATCATCATCTTCATCGGTAGATTCATCATCTCTCTGAACTCTTACCTCCATTTTTTTGTATGTGGATTCATCTTTCACTACAATACCTGAAGGTACAATCTCTTGAACATATTCCTTATTTACTTGTCCTCCTTTTCTTTAATTTCTTTTCCAAACCTTTCTGTATTTGACATCTTCCTTTTTCTTTGTTGATTTGTCTTCATCTTGTTTTATTACCAATCTTGGGATCTCTGGGACCTGGTCTTTGTTCACCTGTTCTTATTGTTTTCTTATCCATACTTTATTATATTTGATATCAATGTTCTCTTTCATGGAAGTATCGATCGTGCTTCTACAATCATGAGCTATGTTTCCATAATTATGAAATTTGTAACATTCAATGTTACGTGGGGCCACATAAGCATTTCTCATTTGAAAATTTATTTTATAATTGTTGCAATCTGCAACCTTATGTCTAAATTTAGTACAACAAAAACAATGACCATAAAATAAATTTACATACCTGGGAGTAAATGATCTTCTTTGTGGTGTAGTCCTTCTGAATTGATGCCTTGACTGATCATGATCATGATTTAAGCTTCTTTTTTTCTTGAACATGGATGGTATTCTTGAAGATATATCTTTATTAGTTTTCTTATATTATGGTTGACCATGATTCCTTCCTTTGAGTACTTCTTCATAACTCTTTCTCTTTTCTTCATTCTTCTTTTCTAGCAACCTAGAGTGCTTCTCTTCATTATCTACTGCTAATGTAAACATTTATGTCTCTTCAACATTCTTGTTGAGCTTGACGACTTTAAATCTTAGTGTGAAAACTTCTTCTTCAAGCTTCTCAACCTCTTCTTCTTTCTTCATTATATGAGACTTCATGACCTCTTTTGTTCCCTTTGCTTCTTCAAGTTGGATTTTCAATGTAATTATTTCTTCTTCAAGTCTTCTCTCTTCTTGACCAAACTCTTCCTCAAGTTGGTTTAAGTCATCGGTTCTTTTCTTGAGATGATCTGTCAATATCGTTTCTCTCTTTTCTTCTTCTTCCTTTTGTGTAGTTATGTTGGCTTCTAAACATTGTTTTTTATATTATAGATTTTCTTCAATTCTTCTGGCATCTTCTAGTCGAGCTCTTAAATTATTGATGACCTGCTAAGCTTTTTCGGAACCTTGAACACTTTCCTTTTGCTTCATCAATTCTTTCTTGGATGACTTGTTTCCTTCTCTTTCTTTCTTTAGATATCAAATTGCACTGATCAATTGTTCTATGTAATCAACTTCTACTTCTTCATACTCTTCCTCTTCTGAATCTGTCTGACATGATGAGAATATTTCTTCTTGTTCTGTACCTACATCTTCTTTGGAATTTTCTGATTTTGTGATGGGTGAAGAATACACATTATGTAACTTATCCCAAAGTTGTTTGGCTGATGAACATTTACCAACCTTTTCTCTTACTGAATTAGGTAATCCTTCCCAGATGAAATCTAATGTTATTATGTTATTCTTCTTCAATTCCTTCTTGGCTGCAGTCTTTTCCCTTTTTGAACTATCATATCCTATAGAAACGGATTTCCAAATATCATATTCTTGTTCCTTTAAAAATACTTATGTCCTTCCACTCCATATCTCATACTTTAAACCATTCTGACAATTAAAAATTGGTACTCAATTCTCAAAATAATCTATGATCTCCTTCCAGTGGTTAAATTTTTTCCTGAAGGAACCTACTCTGATACCAATTGTTGGATTACTGAGAGGGGGGCTGAATCAGTAACGAGAAATTATACCAATTATTAATCCGTTAAACCACAAAGTATATTCTTTTACTTAGTAAACCATGTTCATCTATTCATCATCAATATATTATTGTATCATAAGCATTAATGATGCAGGAGAATTGCCAGCGAGGCACAAGAGGAAGACAGCTAGGAGCACTAGCGCGTATTTTGAAATATTTTGAATTCCAAAGTTGGTGTATTAATGTAATATCTGAAAAGGATTTTCAGTTATGAACATCTTCAATGATCAGAGTCTGAGCCATCACATAAGATCGATGGGGGAATGTATTTTTCTTTAATGAGAAGGATTGCAGTACATATATGGATATTTCACTATTATTTGTCTGAATCAAATATTTATTGTAATAAATGTTAAGTAGTTGAAAGATTTTATTTCGATAGGATAACTTTAGATTAGTTGGAGGGAAGAACTCAAAGAGTCCCTTTGTATAAAGCTTTGTATTATTGTCAAGGAGAGGTTGTTGAATCTAGTGTGTAGATCACCATTTTAGGAGAAAGTTGAGAGCTACAAAGAAGCAGTCTATGAATGTATGTAATTTTAGTTGAATGAATATAACAGAGGAACATTTCCTCAAATGTGTATTCTTTGATGCATCTATCTAAATGAGTGAATGATATATTTTTTGTTTTATCGTCTATTATTTCTTGTTCTTATATGTGTGCATGCATTTACATGATTGAATGCATGAGTCACTATGAAGAGTGAATAAGTTTAAGTTGTTTCTCTTCTATGAGTGAGTGCAAGGAGTGCATAGCATCCTCAAGGAGTGCATTGACAGAGTCTGTTTCGACTCGTAAGCTCATAAGAGATAGCATGAACTTGTGTATGAAAGGAATTCATAGACATCCGCAAGGAGTGTGGGACAGATTTTTCAGACTCGAAATCTCAGGAGTAGTGCGAATTTAGTAACAGAAGAGAGAAGGAGTTGGAGAATAGTCACAGAGAGTGTGAAATCATCCACAGAAAAGTTTAGTGTGGAAGAAAACTTGTTGCAAGGTGTGCATAGGTCGAGATTTCGACTAAGTGTTGAAGAGAGTGTTCCAAGGAAGTAGAGAAGGTCAAGAGAGAGATAAGCTCAGGAGGGAGAGCGGTGGAAAATATTCAAGGAGGAGAATCCCTAGGTTTTTCATCGAAATTCGTGAACAAGATTCGTTCTGGAGGGAGATGAATAACTCCAGAACGTCAGATTCAGGAGAACTGTGCGGAGGTTGGTCGTAAGGTGTTTCGACACTTCATGGTTCACAAAGTTTGAAGGTGTGCAAGGGAAGAGTCACGAACTCATGAAGTAATTGCAACCATTGGTCGTGCAGAGGATGCATGGAAATGGATTGGGAAATATAGAAGTCGAGAGTCTAGAGGGTTGTATGCAAGGTGAACAAGAGTTTTGCAAAGCCGCGAAACCTGAGATATCATTGGGCCATAATAATTAAAGGAGGAACGTGGCACGAGGACCAGAGTTCAGAGGAGAATGCTTCGGAGAGTCTCAAAGAAAGTTATCAGGATATCCCTGAAGCCTGAAGTTGAGAAGGGATAGATCCACAGTCATATCCTGTGGTCACCTAAGTGGAAGGTTTAGCGCGGAGCTAGTACACGTGAAATTGAGTGTTACCGGGAGCTCTGAAGGGTGAAGTAATGGGTAGTTTGACCTTGTGGGTAACACAAAAGGGACCTGTGTGTTGAGCATTCAGAGTCTATGAAGGTCCGAAGAGTCAATCCCACTCGAGATTTTGAAGATCCAAGATCGGGATGTTGCGTATCCCCAAGGAGGGAAGGGGGGTATTCACCAATTAACATTCATTAGTGAATGATAAACAATAATAAACGCATCCACACAATGCATAGTACACCATTATTTACATGGAAAGCCAATGTGGGAGAAAACCACACAATGTTTTTCTTATATGTCAAGAATTACATTCAAGGAAGCACCAACTTCCAATTCTCCAGCTACAACTAGAAGGAGGCTCCAACCCCCTAGTGTCTCAAGCTACAACCTCAGGGAATATCCAACTCCCTAATTCTCTGGCTACAACCAGAAGGAGGCTACAACCCCCTATGTTCTTTAGCTAAAACCGGAAGGTGGTTACAGCCACCTATCTTTTCCTCATCCAACCGCCCTGAAATATAAGTAGAATGATGGAACCACTGCCACACTATCACTGTGAGATATACTGTTGGAAACTTGTACCAATCAACCTGCACCATAAAACTTGTAATCAACCTGAACCAATAAACTATAAACAACCTATGTCAACATGTACCATGCATCAACATGTACCTCAACCTTTACCATAAACAAATGCATCAACCATGTACTAAACCTGTACAGATAACCTGTCACAACAATATCTCCAAATAACTTATCACAACAACTTGTCTCATCAATATTATCAACCAAATCATATCTATTGACCAAGATCAATCGCCAAGATCAATATGTTCTTATAATAATATACCAAGACAAGTATGCTACATCATCCATAAAACTTGTGTCAACAATACTAATAACACATGCCTCCAACCATGTACCATGTATGTACGAATCATGCATCGACTACTTATCAACTATGACTTATCAAGATGTACCAACATCATCAACTATACCCCTCATTTATGTGCCAACTCATCAACTACTTGTATCAACCATGTACCCAACATGTACCTCAACCATATACCAATATAACCATCAAAAGTTCTCTAGCAACACATCACACTATCCATAACCAAATATCATAAACCATTACATCAACCCATATTCCACAACCTCACTGTTATACAACCTCTATATGTAACATACCTCAACCAAAATGCCTCATCAATTTCATAATCCAATCTGATTTGTAACTCTGTAATAGACCTGTTGTATATGATCACATACTTGCAAACCTTACTTAACTTTAACAACAAGAAACTAGCATTTTCATCAAACTTTACTTTAGTCTCACATGACTAATTTTGGATTAGTCAACAACCCTAAATTGAAATAATCATAACTATGTACCTGTAATGAATGAAGACATGAAAATAGTACACAATGTTCTTCAGTGTCTTTTATGCAATTCCTCCAATTTTCACTACTTGTAAACTCCTAGAAAAGGAGTTATAGCAAAAATGGCATACCTTGTTGAATTCTATATTATTCTAGAGAGAGAACTTTTAGAGAATGCCCCACATGGAATATTTGTTGTATGAATCTGAAAATGGTACACAATATACTACAGACTATACTCTAACCCATACATTTATTCTTACCTAATTTGGATCTATTATGAATAAGTTATGTGTAATGACTGGTTTTAAAATAACATCTAAAAATTCTACCAGATCCTACCAAATGTACAGCAATTTATACCAGATTCATAAAAGAAGAATTATGCAAGTAAAATTAAAATTTATCAATGAGTAATGCATAAATTCGAATTGAGTACCTTAACACTGATGCTAATTTCCATTGTCAGCTACCTTCCTGCTGCTACCTACTACACAGTCCAGTCCTGTTGCAAACACAGAAAATAATTGCCCAAAACCTCTTGTCCACCCTGCCAACTAGGAAAACGACCTAGCTCTAGGATATCTATGGATATCCTAGCCCTCCGAGCCCAAAACTTCTAGCAACTCGGTGCCTGCCTGATCAATAGGTCTCAACCAACAAATCATGTGCCTCAATTTGAGCACACCAATCTCACAGCCCCTCTCGGCTCTCTCCCATAGCAAGAAAACAGTCTCTGGTAGAATGCCTCCTCCCAACTCCTTTCCCCCTCTTATTGCTCCATCACCGCCTTTCCTCCTCCCATTAAATTCTTTATCCCTCCATTTAATTACCCTTATCCATTCATTAAATATATTATCCATGTATTGAATACGTTATCCCTTGTGGGATACGTAACTCAATTTAAACATTATATTTTATTATCCAATTCTTATTTAATATTTTATTAATTAATGACTTAATTATATCCAATTTTTTATTTAATATTTTATTAATTAATGACTTAATTAATAATTAAATCCATCATTAACCATATTGATTAAAGAGTTAATTATATAATTTTAAATTAATCATAATCAAGAGTACCTAATTAATAATAAATAATTAGTTATTAAGTTATTTTAATAAATAATTATAATTTAGCTAATCTTTAGGATTACCTTATTAAATTAATTATAATTTATAATCAAGGGTCGTTACATACACCCACTCCTCAGAAACTTCACCCCTAAGTTAAGTTATCTTATGGTACAAAGAACAAGAACATGGTTCACACATTTATAATAAGTAACTCATTATTAGTCAAGAAATCAAGAAAACTTATACATAATTAGTGTATATGTACAAGAAATGTATGTAGCTAGTACATACAATTTCAGAGCATGTACTAATAATCAACTGGCTATCCTTAGTATTTTATGTATGCATCCAATCCAACAAAGAAGACTAGTCTTTTTATAAAGACAACAACTAATCAACAATTGTTCGAGAAATTTCTCAAATTACAATTATTTGGTTCAAAATTTTTATTTTAATCAACTGTGGTTTAGTTACATAATACTGAATATTCATATATACACATTTTTCTTTCATCAAAATCCACCACATGACAGACTTCCATATAGTCTCAACTATTCTACTCATCCTTCCTCCTAACCTACTTCCAACTCCATCTATATCCATCTCTCTCAAGTAGACTATCTTGAGCTGCCTATAATTTAATTCTAACTCCAACAGAGAACTCAGAGTGGGAAGTGTCGCTATCTCACTCAAGCTTCCTAGCAGTAAATCATAAAATTTCATCACACGAGATTTGGGGAACGGAACCAAAGACTGCCCTCCCAGATCGTGTTTCTGGAGAGGATATACGTTGGGAAATGCCTCCACCCTCCTAATTAGATCTAGGGTCCAATTCTACGATGGCCCATCCTACAATGGAGGATACCTATGGGAAATGTTTCCACCCTCCTAATCAAACTGTGGTCAACACACTTATAATGGAACACACAAAAGCACCCACTGGTTACAGAGGTTTCATCATTATTAGGTTTTATTTTTTATTTTTATTAATGTTTCTATATTTTATGTGCAAGCATATGGCCGGAGTTTTTCAAAAGAATGTACAAAATAAAACTAAATGTATAAATAAATAAAAAACTACTCCTTATTTAGGCCATCGGTTCCAAATTTGAACCAGGGATCTGATACCAAATGTAATGATCAGTTTTTAAATTAATGTTTAAAAATTCTACCAAATCCTACGAAATGTACAGCAATTTATACCAGATTTATACCAGATTCATAAAGAAGAATTATGCAAGTAAAATTAAAATTTATCATTAGTAATGCATAAATTCAATTGAGTACCTTAAACTCCATGCTAATTTCCGTTGTCACTGCCTTTCCGCCACTACATACCAAAATTTCAAGCAAACACAGAAATAATTGCCCAAAACCTCTTGTCCACCCCCGCCAACTAGAAACGATCTAGCCCGTGGATATCTATGGACATCCTGGCCCTCCGAGCCCAAAAAATTCTAGCAACTCGGTGCCTCCCTGATCAATAAGTTATAACCAGTAAGTTTTGTGTCTCAATCTGAGCACACCAATCTTACAGCCCCTCTCGGCTCTCTCCTATAGCAAGAAAACAGTCTCACGTAGAATAGCTTCCCTCCTCCAACTCCTTCCCTCTTATTTCTCCATCACTTTCCTCCCATTAAATTCCTTATCCCTCCATTTTTTACCCTTATCCATTCATTAAACATATTATCCATGTATTGAATACGCTATCCTTGGATACGGAACTCAATTTAAACATTATATTTTTATTATTATCCAATTTTATTTAATACTTTATTAATTAATGAATTAATTAATTAAATCAATCATTAACTATATTGATTAAAGAGTTAATTACTTTAAATAATAATCAAGAGTAACTAATTAATAATAAATAATTAGTTATGTTATTTTAATAAATAATTATAATTTAGCTAATCTTAGGATTACCTATTAAATTAATTATAATTTGCAATCAAGGGTCGCTATAGACATTTTCATTCAAATACTTGTTTTAGACTATTTTCAGACTTTGCCACAAATCTTATTTTCCATGGAGGTAACTCCCAAAATACAATGATAAACAAGATGAATTTTTAACACGCTTACTTGCATATGTTTTCAACAACCTCAATACATTTCTTCTTAATCATTGTAGAAACAAATTTATTGATAAAATAGTGAGATGACCTCGTGAAATAACATACCTTAGAAAGCATCATCAAAAGACTTTTATCCTCCCTTGAATTTGGCCTTCTTTACTTCACCTTCCTTTTGAAATTCACTTTGGGACATCCTTTGGTTACCTCACTACTTTTAGTATTCATTTTTCTCAATGGATACTAATGGGAAACCCTTTCTCTTATTTATACTCAAGTAGTTTCCTCTAGAAGTATCCACTTAACCACTTTGTCCACTTTAGTCACTTTGTCTACTTAACCAACTTGTTCACTTGTAGCCACTTTTTCCACATAACCAATTTTTTCCACTTAGCCACTTAACCAATTGTCCACTTCATCCACTTCTTGTTGCAACCACTTAACCACTTTGTCCACTTAGTAACTTTGTCCACTTAACCACTTGACTACTTTATTATTTTAAATAATTTCTCTTTACCAAAACTTCTTTTGCAACTAACTTTTATATAATTATTCAATTCAAAGCTTCTTTTCCCTTAAATAATGTCTTGTTGCACCCACTTATTTAATTTATTTCTTTGTTCAAATCCACTTTGACTATTCAATCTTTCTCATCACAACTACTTTACCATAATTACCAAACTCACAACTTTTGTTTTTTTGTAAATAAAGAGGTGGTGCTTTCTATATTATCAGAAAACTGTGGTGTACAGTAGCATGTGGAAGCCCCAAACAATTCCGCTCGAAAGAGGAAACCAGGATAGCTGGGTTCCCGATGTCATTTGCAAGTATTTAACAAAACTTCCATTGCCACCCTTCCCGAGGGAAACCAGGGTGGCAATGCCATTTATTCTTAAAAGAGTACGCCTTAATAACATGCAGGAGTGCTATGTATCTATTGGGGTGATATAACATAACAGGAAAAAAAACCTAACCAGGACCAGGGCTCGCTCGCTTGTAGTCCGCTTGGCGCCATCCAACTGGGATCCAGAACTCCTTTGCGTAGGTGGGACATTGCTTCTTGGGTGCGGTTGTCGAGAGTGCACTGAGGAGCATGTCAATTCTTTGATTCCTGCGGTTTCACTGTGCTCAGTCACCGCTATGCCGCAGCCAAGATCAGAGATGGGTGCTCGATTCTACCTGGTAATGAAGCTCATCATTTCCTCCTTAATCGGTGACCTCCTTGGTCGTGGTTGCCTTTCTGTGTTCGCGGGTCGGACATTGCTTCATTATGTCTGCTCCGCTGCCTTCCCGTGTTGGTGGGCGGCATTCTCGTTCATTCCGCTCCGTGTGCTTTAAGTAATTCTCCTCAATGATGCACGCGTAGTAGTCTTCCTCGATTGGGTTGCTTTCGCTGGGTGTTTTGCTCTCAGGTGTCGCTGCGGGCGTACACCGAGATGATTCCATCCATTGCCATGGCCGGGTCGCTGCGGAGCTTTTTCCTCCGAGGAAGCCACGCAGAACTCTTTCAAACGCCGGAGATATTTCCTCGCGAGAAGCTGCCCTCATCAGCTCACACGCCACGGCAGCCTCAAGCTTCAGGGCATGATGACCAACTTCTCTGCCTGAAAGGGGATGTGAGCAATGTTAGCGGTATGGATACTGGCCGTCATGAAGTTATAAGTTTGCATCCTTTCGCTTGGAGTCGGCAAGATCATGGCAAGGTAGTATCGATTTGAGCTTGAGTGAGAGTGCCCTCCGGCCCATGGTATTTTATCACCATTAAAACTTTCATAATGTCAAACATCGCCTATATTAACGCTAGAACGCAGTGCGCCGATCTTTGGTAATTGCTCTCGCCACAACTGCCTCCTTTCATCAGAAGGTTGTCAGCGCAGCCATTAATCAAATGTGTCAGGGAGGATGGCTTTCTTGTGGTCGCCATAAACTGACTTACTCCAGATGTTCGCTTTTGAATAAGTGGCAATTCCCATCCTGAACTCTTCACAATACTTTGTTGCAACTAATTTATTTTAATTATTTTCTTTTAATGCAACAACTATACCTTGAAGGATTAACTCCTAGTTTCCACTCCACTTTGACTAGTCAACTTCTTCTAGGAGTTTCAGAGTATTTTTCTTCTTTTGACCTTTCTAGAGGATTCTAGATAACTCATGAGGGTTCTCCAACTTCACAATGCCATAACTCTTTAACCACAGGAGGAGTTATGTGACAATCCACATATCACCAAAAAATAGATGACATGTACTATTCATATAGGATAGTATTAACTATGCATATACATTGATATTCACGCCTTTATAAATTAAACAAACTTGGGTCCCTACTCCATGCCTTTGTGCTACCAAAATTCATCACTTGTGACTTCAAGGGTGGACATCAATCACTAAGGGTTGACATCAATCTACAATATCATTTCCAATGGTTGACATCAATGACAAACTAAAAAATACATACAAATTGTCAATCAAATCTAATCCAATTGTCTAACAAATTCTACAACAAGCCCTAAACTTCCAAAAAGGAATCCAATAGATTTACAAGAAAAAACCCTCAATCAAATTCATAAATTCAACACTATAAAATATGAAAACCATACATTTTTTCTCTTGTAGAATTTTATCATCGCTGCTCTTGTGCCGCAGATGGGCCATGATTTTCCTTTCGTGACTTTTTCTCACATGGTTTTTCCAGCCAAGACTTTTTCAAATGGATTTTCCTACCGTGACTTTTCCTACTCTGGATTTTTCCGGCCAGACTTTTATAATTCTCACTTTTCTCTATCAATAATACCTTCCCATATAACCTTTCACAAAATAGATATTTCAATGATATTCACTAGGTGCCAATGGGAGATCCTTTCTCTTTATTTATATCTCCATATAGCTTCCTCAAGGGGTCACCTTCTAACCAACTTAACTTCCACTTTCTTATTTTAGGGATAACCTACTTATAACCACCCTCGGGTCTAATTTCTATCCCACTTTGCTACAAATAGTAAATTCTCCATTTCCATTTGTTGCAAATAAATTGTTTTAATTATGTTCTTTCTTACTTCTCTCTCAAGTTCTCTAAAGCCATCAAGAAATAAGACTTTTCCTTGGGAAATAGAATCATCTTTCTTTTCTTAAAAATCCTTTCTTTACCAAATAAGACTTCATTGCACCTTTGCCAACAGCTTAGGTGACGCATGCTTGATCGTCACATGTTGCACCACGCTGGGTTACACATCATCACAGGCTACTTGTGAATATGGTGTGACGATGCTCAAACAAAAGGAAAAAGGTGAAATTCTCAAAATTTCTAGAATGGAATATTAAAAGGATGAGGTGGCCTCCGACGGCTTTGGATATTACTCAGCTCGATTTAGGTGCGGGATCTCCACCTCTTCATCCATCCCTCTTCACTTTATATAAAGAGGTATCTCATGGAAAGGTTAGGTTGGATTATGCATGAAGAATCCTGCTAAAGATTGCACTTGTGATAGATTTTCTTTAACTTTCCAAGTCATGTTGTGAATACTCTTCATTAAAGGAATTGGAGAAAAGGTTTGTGCTTCGAGAAAAGGGCCATTGGAAGGACATTGCAACATCAAGGCATAGGTTTTATTCTCCACTTTCATCAATATAATGCAAGAATACATTTCTTCCTATAAAAGTGTCTTCATTTTATTGTATAAATCATTGATCTTATACATAGATTTCATTGGAATATATATATCGTTGTTTCTATTTGTTGGTTTCTGGCTCTTAAACAGGTCCAACATCCCACAAGTCTAAGCATGGAGGAATGATAAAACTATAAAGTATCAAATGACGTTTAAATGATATGTCATTTATCCCTCATTGAACTAGTTTATATCACAATGAAATCTAAGGAGAAGCTTGTATTATACTATGTTTTGTTCTAATTTCTTGTTGAAGCTAGGGAGATCCATTTGAAACCGCACTTACCGATTTTTCCAAAGAATAACTATATTTCCACTCACGCTTGATCTAATTCAAGTTACAGAACCCACATCTTTAGATCAATGACCAACATTAATTTTGTCCTTTGACGCTTCGGGTAGGAGATGGTAGGAGGAACTATAAATCCCCAAACGACATACTCCCATAGTGACGTAGCTTGTTGACATGAATTTTGATGTGGCACTGGCTGAGTGGGTTCTCCACGGTCACCTAGATTCATGAATTACGTAACCTCAAGTGCCAAATGGACCTAGACATTTTTCACCATCTCGATTGTGCCACATGTCCTCAGCTGACGTGGTTTGCTGACGTGGATCTCTCGATGGGTCAAGAAGGCCCTCCTATATATATATATAGCGTTCATAGGTTAATTTGAATCCTTGATCCAACTTAATTATGATCAATTCTATATCAATGGTCCATATTCATTTCGACTTCAAGTTAAGGTCTACTCTTTTCCCACTTCCAAATTCCTCTCAAGTGAGATCTCAAAGAATAAACCTAAAGTAACTTGACTTCATCTAACAAAACTTCTTTGAAGCGAAAATATTAACATGATCCAACTGTTGTGGAATCTTCAGAGCATTTGGGATCCTCGAGCTCTGCCTTCATTATCCTATCCTTCCACTTACTCGCCGCATCCAATGGTTGAGATATTTCCGGCGTGTTCCTTAGATCGTAAGGATGTTGTTTCATTGTAATTCGGCTTCGGAGTTCGTTCAATACTTAACTCTTTTCACCGGCGGTCAGCCCAAATTTGACTAATTATATTTCTTGGCATGCCCTAAATAGATCAATGACTAATGGGATTTCGTGTTCTGATGGTTGACGGGAATTCCTGGCTCTCGGGCTTCAACCTTCAGGTAAACTTACTTGTTCTAGACTCCTTTCTACCAGAGTGGTCAACATTCTGTGCTGATCACACATTAATGATGTTCTAATGGTTGGGATTCAATTTCTCCCAGCTTTTGGCTTCATATTGAACTGATGGTCTTGTATTGTCCTCTTCTTTACTTAAGTTTCTATGATCCGATGGTCAAAATTTGTCCCGAAAACTACATCAACAAAAAATATTCCTCCTCAATCAATGGCTGTGATTGTTCTGAAATAAGAATGAACAACTCCTATGCATCATCTCTTTTAATCTTTGATTTTATACTTGATTCTTCCTCGCACTCTGCTGACATCAATGACAATATGTCCAACAACTCCTATGCATGTATGGACTAAATGATGGAGAATTTTTCTCACGTCCGGCCAACGCCCAATAACAACTTAATTTTTATATCCATATATTTGAATGATAGATAGATGCACATGACTTTGAAAAATGGTTAAATATTATATAAGGCTATTTCTCTATTCACAATTTTTTCGACAGTAAAAGATCACCTTCACACTCCTTAAATCTCTCCCCCATGTAAACATTGGTGGGAAACTTACTAAGCAAATTTCCAGAGAGCGTCCGGAATATATGGCCTGTTCCACCTAAGATTATTTTATGGATGTGTTCAAGGAAAAATATTACACTGTTAGTAACTATGACGACCAATACATATGGACTACACTACAATAAGAGAGGGCAACAGCCCTGGTCTTTACTATCACCTTCCATACCTTGTACCAAGCCAGGGTATCAAAGACTCTGGTGACATATGGTTCTGAAATATCATGTGGTGCTCTACACGGATACATTCAAACTAAAATGGATTTTCTAGAAATATCATCACTGGGTACTACTTATCGATATGTTGTTAAAAATCGAAAGCATAAATTTAGGCACCAAAACAAGCAAGAGTTCAGCATGAAAAATATGCAACAACCAAAGTAATATATATGGCCCTAACAAACAACATCCTTCCTAAAACCATTCTAGGACACAAACAAAGAAGGGTAACAAAAGATGAAGAAGGACATCAGAAAATAGTGTGGGATTTCCACAAATCCCTAGCACAACACTAATGAATGCCACTAAAATGTCATTGGTAATATATCAAAGATAAGGATTCAACTCGATCATATAATCTAATTCAGAATAATAGGAAAATAAAAATCATCGATGTAGACCCCACAACTATTGTCATGAACAATAACTCACTAGAAGAACCAACAGATTCTAAAGAGGGGAGCAACTTTTTCATTCAAATATGTAAGTGTGAAGGGCACCTCAGCTACATTTTATTGTTGATCGTGGAAACCAGAAAAACCTCATCTCAAAGAGAGGTCATCAAACAGTTGGTTTTGTTGACAACACCACACCCATAATCATACAACATCAGGTGGCTTTTTTAGGGATGAGATCTTTGTGTTAGTCAATAGTGTTGATTGTCATATGTCATCCATCCCTTCAAGGATGAGGCATATGTAAGAAAATAATTAAAAAATTGTTAAGCCCTAATATTGGCCTACTACTCTTAATCAGTATATTATATTAGTAATGTTGATGCATTTTATGTCGGCTTTAGGCCATTAGTTGTAATTATACTCCTAGTCTCTTATATATACTCAAGGAGACATTTTCATTTTGAATCATCATATTGTGCTCTGAAAATTTAAGGGGTAAAGGAGGTTTTCCCCACAAAGAGGCTTATTATCTGAAATTATCTCTTTTCAAGGTGTTGAGTACTTTTTCCTGTAGGTTTTCATGCTATATTGATATTTGTTTCATAACATGCATCGTGAGCTCCAGGTCTGCGTCACATACATATGAGACACCGTGGAATTTTTGCTATAAAAAGTTTTATATAATGATTCAAATGGTTCACTTGGATGATATTTTAGTAGATGGATCAAGTTACGCTGGGTTCAAAATTTAGCCCCTGACCTTATACTTCAGAGATACAACATGTACAAGATAGGGTTCCTGAATCATCCTGAAAATGAGGCATTGTGTAATCTTTCAATTATAAAAATATTTTCAGAATGCTTTAATTCTCAAATCCGAGGAAATTTACAAAAAATTAGTATTTTATCTGTGAAAACTTCACCTCTAGGTCATCTTGAATTTTTAGATACACCTTGTGTGAGATATGGTATTTGACTAGTCCCATTGATTAGTCTCAAGAAGGTGATCTGTAAACAATCATAACTTCTAGCTGGAGTATCCAACTTAAGTGGGATTGGCTCTACTGATCCCTGATAGCCTCCAGAGTATTTTGGGCAATTTTAGAATTTGACATCAATTATTTTTTGTGGGGCATGCTATACATGTGAGATCTCTTGAAAGGCCAAAATTGGCAAGCTGTTGAGAAGTTACCATAAATTCCACTTGGCACATCCAATTTTGACTGCATCTAGGCATTGTAGAGAAGAAATATCGAGAACTACTCTAAAGAAAGCTCTACACCCAAAGGCCTAAAACTTGGGAGATAGAACATTTAATAAACATTGTCTAGAAGAACCACCTCAAAATCAAGATTCAAAGGATATCACTTGGCCAACATGCCACCAAAAGGGACCTTCTACACCAAATAAGCCTTAAAATCCTAATTGGACTCTGATGAAGGTGAAGAAATGTGTAGGGACATAATGAACTACAAAAAGAAGATGATTCAATGGAAGCCAAGTTGGGTACTAAGATGGATTAAATGGAAGCCAAGTTGGGTACTCAAGATGGATTCAATGGAAGCTAAGCTGATGGATTCAATAGAAGCTAAGGTTGGATACTAAGATGGATGGTTTGAAGGGGGAGATCATGGAAGTATAGAAAATTTTGTAACGGAGAAGACACCTTAAAGTGAAATGCATCCCATGAAATTCATGATGAGTGACACAAGGAAGCAGAATCAAGAATGGAGAAACTCCAACTTTGGTTTTGAAGACTAACCACATTCCTAAGATTGATATGAGGGAAGTTTGATGTTGAGGACCCAATCAAATTGATAATTCAGATGGAGCAATTCCTTTGATCTCCATAATGTGCCACATACACAAAAGGCAATGCACTGTTTCATATTTAGAACCTAATCAATTTGTATATCAATTGGCTTTGTTCGTAAATCACTCATTACTTGGACAATTTTCATGAAGAAATGATAGTACACTCATGAGGATACAAGGAGCAATACCTTCTTTAGCCAATTGATAAATCTCAAGCAAAAGGGTCTTGCCATTTACACATTGAGAACTTCCAAAGATTGGAATATAAAGGTAACCAATATTCCATGAGCACTTGATTGATGTATTCATAGGAACTTTAAAGGATAACATTCAACATGAGGTTTGCCTTTGGGAACTCAAATCATTGGAGAATGTATTTAAGGTGGAAAGAAAATGCTGAAAGCAAAAATATGGCTATGGATACTAGAAGGACTTCCATCCTAACATCTATAGAGAGAACAATGCTCCTTCTCCTAAAACACCTCAACCTACAAGGCTGATATATCAACAATTGAGGAAAGAAAAGAAAAGGTTTATGCTTTTAATTGTGATAGCAAGTATAGTAAGGACATAAGTGTGGTGAGAAGAAATTATTCTACATAGATTGTGAAGAGGAAGAAGAAGAACAAGAACTATCTCAAGATGAAAAATGTAGAAGCAATTTCGTCTCAAGAGTTGACTTCCACGATATCGCGGTAATGCATTGGCTATAATTAGCACTTCTCAAACCCTCAAGATCGGTTAAGGATACATCAAAAGAAAAAGGCAATAGTCCCACTGATTCCTCGATAGTACCATAATTTCATTCAATATAAATTAGCCAAAGATCTCTATTGCTTTGTATATCTAGTGCCAGAAGGCTCAAGTAATGATTGCAAGATGGAGGAACTATCAATTGTTTAGGAAAATGCAATAAGATCAATCTACTATGGGGGAATATGTAATGAATAGTCCAATGATTGCTATACTCCATGGGTGGTGCAGATGCTGTACTAGGAATCCAATGGGGTTACAATAATTAGGAACAAAGGGCTTTTTAATTTCAAGAACTTTTCATGAAATTTTCATTAGAAGGAAGAGAAATTCGAGTTAAGAGGTATCACAAGGAAAGCCCTACAGGATAAGATCTAATCAAATGAAAAAAAATTATTGAAAAGGCATCAAGGAATTATTGTACAACTATGCTCACTATATATTCAAACATCTAAGCCATATTCCTCTGCCAAGATCTCCAAAGGATCATTGATACATTCCAAAGCATTTGAAGATATTCCCAAAGGTCTCCTACACACTCGAAATCATGATCATAAATTCACTTAATTCCCGGGAGTGCTCCTCCTAACATCAGCTACATATACTCCTTACTTCCCAAAAGAGTGAAATTGATGATGGTTGAAGAAATGTTAGAGGCTTGCATTATTAGACCTAGCCAAAAGTTCTTACTCGCACTGGTAATGGTATTCAAGAAAGATAGCCTGGTGTATGTGTCCGCATTATAGAGAGTCAACAAGATCACTTTACAAAGATAAGTTTCCCATTCCCGCCATTGATGAATTGTTGGGGATGAACTACATGGAGCAACTATTTCACAAAATTGGATCACCATTCAGTATCATCGACTTAATGAAGGAAGAAGATATCCCAAAAACAACATTCAACTCCATGAAGGCCATTATGACTTTGGTCGCGCCTTTTGGCCTTACAAAATGCACCTTCCACATCTCCTGGTTGATGAATTCCATTTTCAAGCCCTTCCTTCAAAATTTGTGTTGCATTTTTGATGATATACTAATCTATAGAAAGTCTTGGGAGGATCATGTGCACATGTTGACAAGGTGCTAACTACTAAAGGAGCAAATAATTATATGCCAAACTATCCAAATGTTTATTTGGGAGTAAAGGAGGTAGAGTATTTGGGTCATATTTCATCTCTCATGAAGGTGTCAAGGTAGACCTTAACAAGATTATTAAGGCCATGATGGATCTGCCAATTCCTAAAACATTAAAAAAATCTTTTAGGAGGATTTTTGGCTCTGATGTGTTACTACAAAGAAGTTTGTTCCTAACTATGGAAGAATAGTAGCACCTTTTAATGGAACTAACTAAGAAGGATGCATTTTCATGGACTCCGAGGCACCAAAGCTTTTGAACTTGTAAAAGAGGTGATGTGTAAAGCTCCTATCTTGGACCCCTCCGCATCTCCACTACAAAACCTTTTATTGTGGAATGATGCCTTAGAAAATGGAATTGGTGTTGTCCTAATGCAAGAAGGAAGGCCTCCATTGGAAAGTTGACCACTAAGGAAGGGACTTACACAAACCCATTTATGAGAAGGAAATGATGGCAATACCACATGCAATGAAGAAATGGCGCCCTTACCTACTAGGTAGGCACTTCAAGGTTGGAAAACAGATCATGATAGTCTTAAATACTTCTTGGGAACAAAGACTATCTTCTCACAGAATAACAAAATGGGTAAATCCAATATATTGCCATGATTTTGAAATCGCTCTATAAAAAGGGGAAGCAAAATGTTGTGGGCGTATGCACTCTCAAGAAAAAAGGATGAAGATGTTGGAGGCATTTATTTCCAGTTATATCGACATCCAACCCAATTGGATAATAGAAGCAAGGATGAAATGTAAGAAATGACGAAAAAGTGTGGACTCTCATTCAAAGGTTGTACTGTGGATTCTAGCTGCACTCCATACATTTACATGGAAAAATGATTCAATTATGGTACAAAGATCGCTTATATTTATGTAAGAACCTAAATCAAACAAAAGGTACTATTGAATTGCACACCTCTCCAATAAGAGGGAGGGCACCTTGATTTGAAAAACCTACTATAGAGTCAATAAGGATATTTTTGGGGATGGTCTTTAAAACTAATGTTCAAAGGTTTGTGGAAGAATGTGGTTTTCCCAACAAAATAAGGTGGAAACAATTAATACTCCCCAAGTCTTTTTATAACCATTATCCATCCCAAGTCACTGAGGAGGCTCATGGATTTCCATCACGTGGTTACTAAAGTCTGAAGGAAAGAGGTCATCATGGTGATTGTTGATAGATCACTAAGCATGCACACTTTTGTGCCTTCTCTCATCCTTCAAAGCTAGTATAGTTGCCACCACATTCATGGAGATAGTTCAAAGCTACATGGCGTTCTTCAAAGATTATTTCAAGTGACAAAGATCCCATCTTCAATGGACATTTTTTGGACAGAATTATTTTCTGTTTGGGTACTAATTGGCTCATAGATCATCCTATCATCCTCAACTGTGACAAACCAGATAGTGAACAAATGTCCGGAAGGCTACCTTCGCTGCTTTATCAGAGACAAAGCAACAAACACAATGGTTCAAATGGTTGTACTCCCATGCATCGGTGGTATAACACTTCCTTCTACATCAAGAATAAAAATGAAACCATTTATGGCACTTTTTGGATAATACCAATTCTCCTTCCATCACTTCTTCTCTAAAAGAAAATCTAAGGTTCAAGGAAGATCACATCGAGAATCAACAAAAAATTTCTCAAAATCTTAAAGGAAATCCCAACCATGGCAGCATAAAATAGGATGAAACAACAAGGATCAACATCGAGGAAAAGAAGTTTTGAAGTAGGATTGGGTGTTTTTTAAGACTACATCCATACAAAACAGATGTCCCTCAAGCAAGTTAAGAAGGATAATAAATTATCACCAAAGTACTATGTGGACCTTATAAGGTGCTGTAAAATATTGGTACTATGGCAAAAAAATTGGAGTTGCTCGCATCTTCAATGGCAGAGAACAACTTTCCATGTTTCATGCTTAAAGAAGGTTATAGTGACAAGATCCCAATTCAAACTATATCTAACTCTGATGAGGAAGGAAAAAATCATATTGATCCTGGCTTCATCGATACAAGAATCTCACTCACCGAGGAATAGATCCATTTCAAAGTATCTCATTAAATGGAGGAAACTATCTAATTAAGATTCCACTTGGGAAGATGAGTCTTTATATAGAAGCATCCAGTTACTCAAGCATTAAGGACAATTTGTCTAAGGGTAATGTTAGGCCCTAATATAGGCTCATTACCTCTAATTAGGGCATATTATATTAGTAATGTTATTTTATTTATGTCATTTTAGGGCCATTAGTTGTAATTATACCTCCTAGTCTCCTATATACCAAGGAGACATTTTCATTTTGAATCATCTTGTACTTGAACATTTAAGTGGGGTAAAAGGAGTTTGCCCCCTCGAAGAGGCTTATTATCTGAAATTATCTCTTTTTCAAGGCGTTGAGTCCTTTTTCTGAGGTTTTTCTATGCTATATTGATATTTGGTTCTTAACAAAAATATTTTGAAAATAATATTAAATAATATTAGATATTTTCTAAATGTTGGGTTTGAATTGCTTTGATTTTATGCAGAAATGGGAAATTGTTGTTAATCGAGGATAATCAAGAAGATAATAAATATACACAGGCCATTGAAGACTAAATAAATCAAGCACGAGACGGTTCAAGGAAGAATGATTTTTATCTTGAAATCTTCATAAAATAGTAAAAGCAATCCTGAGGATCTCTCGATCCTCAGGATAGCTTAATTCACTTGTCTTATTCTAATATATATAGAAGAGTGAATGATAGAGAGGGTGTGATAGAATTACAATATCCTAACTGTTGATACTTTGCACAGGAACCTAGTTGTAAATGAATTATCAATTCTGAAATTAATGGAAGTTTCGATCGTTTTGACCATTTCCATGTACTGAGTTTTTCATAACAATATCTTTTGGAGATCATGGGCCCAATCGACAGGAGCTACTGTCTTATCTGTATTTTTATCAATTCTGTGGTAATTTTGTGGGTTGATATTTCATTCAGCAGTTAGAATAGATTCATTGATGTGTTGTTTCTATTATGAATTGATTGTGTTATTCCATTCGCAGAGGTTAGTTGTTCTATTTGGAAATTACCGATTGTTGTCAATATATCACTTGTTGATTCTTTTCATTGAGTTTGCATTTGTTGTTCCTTCTCAAGTATCAATAGATCATTGTTCCTTTCGAATAGGTTGATTAATCATTGTTCTTTGAGAGATTGATTCATTGATGCTTTTGTATATTAAATTGATGTTTCATGGATAGATGAATGAGTTCAGTAATTAACTAATGTTTCTTTTCAGGTTGTGTTATTACTCAGAGTATATTTCCTTTTGATTGAATTATTAGTTTCATATTTTGTAGTTAATGTGTGAAGAAAATGATTGTTATAGTAATTTAGATGAATCCATATTTGTTGTAAATGAACTATCTACACGATTTAAACCTCTACAACTTATCCTCATAGATTTTGCTGACAATCTTGAGAGAAAAAGATGAATCCTCAGTTGATAAAATTAATGTTAGACTAAGGTTTTTTTTAAGGACATCTTTAGCACTCAACAGTTTCCCCACTGGATGTCTGTGATGTTTTATTGGGCCATCCATATATGTGGAAGTGCCATGTTATTTATGAGTCTTGTCCTTGTAGTGTTATTCTTACTATGGGGGGTCATCTCTGGAAAATAACATAGGTAGTTCCAACTACTATCCCACCTAGACATTGCCACAAGTTAGTATCTCATACTACAAAATTCTTCTTCTTAACAGTCTCTTCAAAAGGTGAACAAAAGAACACCACAACCATTGCAGCCTCAGTCCAAGCACCTTTTATCTAGCAGAAGAAAGTCGAAAAGATTGAAGCAAAGTTAAAGGATTCCTTCTACAAAAAATCATCTCATGTAGAAAGAATGGTTAAAAAGTTCTAACCCTTCCATCCACAAGTTTTTAACAACCTTCAAGAAGCTAAGCAAAGCAACTTCTCCAGCAAAGCAAGCAACTTATATATGTGGATTCAACAAACGTTTTTCCCTCTACCCTAGGCACTCAATGCAATGGAGACCATTGCTTCCTAAGGAGGGAGGATTGATCCAGGTGGATATCGGTGGCCACCCACCTATTCCAACTGGCTCAAAACATTCTTCTGGCAATTTACTATTTTTAGCAGTTTTTCGATTCCTAAACTTATGGGGCCATTTTGAGAGCCTAAATGAATATTTTTGGGATCGAGCACCTCAATGATGTATGGTGGCTAGAATTGATCCCATAAAATGAATCTCCTTGAGGATACCTTTTCAATGAGATATCGTTCTCTTCAAATGGAGATCGTATGCTGAAGTTATGCCCCTCAGAAGTTGATACACCAAACTATCCTAAACGAGGTCCACAACACTATTGGATTTTCATCTTCTAGGGTTAGGGTTTTGGATTTTATTTATGTTAAAAAGGCCTTTAGATCCTCATTTTAATCATATTATTTCAAATGTGAGTATCTATCACATCTCTTCTTAGAGATAAGTTTCCACCATTCTAGTGAGTCTTTCACTCTGTATTTCTATAGTTTTGTACATTTCGCTCATTAATAGAAATTGTGTATTATTGTATCTATGTGTTTATGGTTTCATCTCTGATACATTTTTATTATATTATTGAATACCTCATATATCTCAGTACATTTATTTATTATATCTCCACTCTCATTTTGTGCCGAAAATAATCTGAATCAATGGTATCAAAGTAGCTTGCTCTTGATCATTTTTTTAGTGCATGTCCTTGAAGAGGTCCGAGTATAGCAAGTTGGGTCTCCAGATTGTCTCTCTTGAGGAAAATATCTCTCGCATTCCCAAGAAACCCTCCATGGTGGAAGAAAATAAAAACTATAGAGAAAATGATTCTATTAATATGTTGCTTGAGAAAGCTCTCACGCGACAGAGGGACGAAATGATGGAGAGTTTTTCCCACATCCTTCAATGCGTGTCGATAAAAATCATGACCAAAATAATTCAACCAGAAGAAATAGCAGATATTGAAGATGGGGAGTTTTCAATCACAGATGTGAGTGAAGGGGACCTCGCTGCATTTTATTGTTGATAGAAGAATCTAGAGGAACCTCATCTCAACATAGGTCATCAAAAAGTTGGGATTGTCGACAACACCACACCCGTAGCCATTCAACACCGGGTGGCCTTTCCAAGGAAAATACCTCTATGTCATCCAGCAGTGATAATTTTCATACAACATCTATCCCTTCAAGGATGAGGTATTATGTGATGTTGCCCCACTAGATTTTTGCGATGTTCTATTGGGACAAACATATATGTGGAAGCGCCATGATATTTATGAGTCTCGACCCCGTAGTGTCATTATTACTCTGGGGGGTCATATCTACAGGATACCAGAGGTAGTTCCAACTACTATCCCACCTAAACAATAATGCAAGGTAGTATCTCATACTACAAAATCTAGCTTCTTCATAGTCTGTTCAAAAGGTGAACAGAAGAACACTGCAACCACTGTAGCCTTAATCCAAGAACCTTCTATCGAGTAGAAGAAGGTAAAAAATATTGAAGCAAAGCACAAGGATTTATTATGCACACAGTAATCTCATGTAGTCAGACTGGTTAAAAATTTCCAACCCTTCCAGCCACAAGTCCTTGACATCCTTCAACAAGCTAAGCAACGCAACTTCTCCAACAAGGCAAGCAGCTCATGAAGATGAAGATTCAACAAACGTTTTCGCCTCTCCCCCGAGAACTCAATGCAATGGATACCATTTATTCCTAAGGAGGGAAAATTGATCCAGGCGGATATTGTTGGCCATCCACCTATTCCAACTGGCTCAAAACAGTCTTCTAGCAATTTACTATTTTGAGAAGTTTTTTTATTCCTAAACTTCTAGGGTCATTTTGAGGGCCTAAATGAAGTTTTTCAGTATCGATCAACCCAATGATAACCAAAGGATTTGGTTGGACCCCCTAAATGAATATCCTCTATGATACCTTTCCAATGAGTTATCATGCGCCCCAAACGAAGATCGTATGCCAAAGTTACGCCCCCGGGAAGTTGATACACCAAACTACCCAAAACGTGGTCCACAACACTATTGGATTTTCATCTTCCGCGGTT
The DNA here is from genome assembly GCA_010110895.2 of Picea sitchensis. Lineage (NCBI taxonomy): Eukaryota > Viridiplantae > Streptophyta > Pinopsida > Pinales > Pinaceae > Picea > Picea sitchensis. Next base: position 26,158 of record SNQJ01S0027796.1, read on the forward strand.
AGGGTTTTGGATTTTATTTATGTTAAAACGGCCTTTAGAGATTCATTGTCATCATCTTCTTGCAAATGTGATTAGTTGTCACAACTCTTCTCAGAGATAAGATGCCACCATTCTAGCGAGTCTTTCACTCTATATTTCTATAGTTTTCTACATTTCACTCATTAATAGAAATTGTGTATTACTGTATCTTTGTGTTTATGGTTGTATCTCTAATATAATTTTTTTATATTATTGGATATATGATATATCTAGGTACATTTATTTATTATATCTACGCTCTCATTTCGTGCCAAATATAATTTGGTTCAATGGTATCAGAGGAAGCTACTCTTGATCATTTTTCAGTGCATGTTCCCGATGAGGTCCAAGTATAGCAAGTTGGGTCTTGATATTTTCTATATTTAGTACAATCACTCTCACATGACCAAGAAAACATCCATGGAGGAAGAAAATAAAAATGATAGAGGAGACAAATCTATTAATATGTTGCTTGAGCAAGCTCTCACACGGCAGAGGGACGAAATGATGGAGAATTTTACCCACATCCTTCAATGCATGTCGATAAACATCGTTGTGAATTCATCAAGTGACCACTTTGGAGGCACCTCTCCTTTCAAGGTACAAGTTAATTTTGATATCCCTGTATTTGAAGGACATATAGATGAAGATTCCCTAGAAAAATTGTTAAATCTACTAGAAAGTTATTTCTTTGTTCACGATTTTTCCGACGGGGAAACGATCACCTTCGCATTCCTTAAAGCTCTCCCTCATGTCAAACATTGGTGGGAAACTTACTGAAAGAAAAGTTCCATAGAGGAGTCTGGAATATATGGTGTCGATCGCACTTCGAATGATTTTGTGGATGCAGTCAAGGAACAATATTACCCTATTGGCAACTATGATTACCAGTACATGAGATGGACCACACTGCGATAAGAGAGGGGCCAAGTAGTGTCAGAGTTCACCAATACATTCCATACCTTGCGTACCAAGATGGGTATCAAAGAATCCGAGTGACATATGGTTCTAAAATACCATGGGGCTCTACACAGATACATCCAAACTGAAATGGATTTTAAACACATGTCATCAATGGGTGTTGCTTATCAATATGTTGTTAAAATAGACCGGAAATTTAGGCACCATAACAAGTGGGAGTTTGTGTCTTCAAATATGCAACAACCAAAGTATGGTAAAGACGGCCCTAACAACCATCCTTCACAAAACCATTCCAAGCCATAGGAAAAGAAGGGTAACAGAAAGATAAATAAGGACACTGGAAAATGGTGCGATTTCCACAAAATCCTTCGACACAACACCCATGAATGTGACTCAAAACAGACAATGGTGGCCAAGATCAAAGAGAAGGATCCAAACCTTGATTTAGAAGTTGATTCAGAAAATAATGGGAAAGAAAAAATCATCGACGTAGACCCTACTGCTATTGTCTCGACCGCAAAAATTCAACCAGAAAAACTAGCAGATCCTAAAGAGGGGGATAAATTTTTTCCTTCAAAGATCTTGGTGAAGGGGACCCCACTACATTTTATTGTTGATAGCGGAAACCAGAAGAACCTCATCTTAGAAGAGGTCTTCAAACAATTGGGATTGTCGACAACACCACACCCACTGCCATACAACATTGGGTGGCTTCACTAGGGATGAGACCTTTGTTTTAGCCAACAGTGTCGATTTTCATACGACATCCATCCCTTCAAGGATGAGGTATTATGTGATGTTTCTCCACTGGATGTTTGTGATGTTTTGTTGGTCTGACCATATATGACATGCTATTTACGAGTCTCGACCACGTAGTGTCACTGTTACTCTAGGGGTCATCCCTACAGGATACCAGAGGTAGTTCCAACTACTATCCCACCTAAACAGTGTCACAAGGTAGTATCTCATACTACAAAATTCAGCTTCTTTAGATTTCTTTCAAAAGGTGAACATAAGAAAACCACAACCACTGGAGTCTTAATCCAAGCACATTTTGTCCAATAGAAGTAGGTCGATTGGATTAAATCAAAGTGAAAGGATTCCTTCTGCACAACAAGCCAAGCAGCTCATCAAGATGAAGATTCAACAAAACTTTTCCCTCTTCGACAGGAACTCAACACAATGGAGACCATTGCTTCCTAAGGAGGGAGGATTGGCCCTAGTGGATATCAGTGGCCACCCACCTATTCCACCTGGATCAAAACAATCATTTGGCAATTTACTATTTTTAGCATTTTTTCGGTTCATAAACTTTCGGATCCATTTTGAGGGCCTAAATGAAGTTTTTTTTAGGATCAAGAAACTCAATGATAACCTAGGGCTCTTAATGAACCCCCAAAATGAGTCTCCTTGACGACACATTTCCAACGATCTATCCAAACGAAGATCGTATGCCGAAGTTATGCCCCCGAAATGTTGATACACCAAACTACCCAAAACAGGGTCCACAACACTGTTGGATTTTCATCTTCCGGGGTTAGGGTTTTGGATTTTATTTATGTTAAAAATTCCTTTAGAGCCTCATTGTAATCATATTCTTGCGAATTTGGTTAGCCTTCACATCTCTTCTCAAAGATAATTTAATACCATTCTAGCGAGTCTTTCACTCTATATTTCTACAGTTTTGTACATTTCGCTCAATAATAGAAATTGTGTATTACTATATTTTTATGTTTATGGTTGCATATCTAATATATTTTTGTTATATAATTGGATATATACTATATATCTATACATTTATTTATTATATATCTACTCTCATTTCGTGCAGAAAATAATCTGAATCAGTGGTATCAAAGCAGGTTGCTCTTGATTATTTTTTCAGTGCATGACCCCAACGAGGTCTAATTATAGCAAGTTGGGAATCACGCTTGTCTCTCTTGAGGATAATCATTATCTCATTCCCAAGAAACCCTACATGGTAGAAGAAAATAAAAACAATAGAGCAGACGATTTTATTAATATGTTGCTTGAGCAAGCTCTCACACGACCGAGGGATGAAATGATGGAGAATTTTTCCCACATCCTTCAATGCTCGCCGATAAAAACCAACGTTTCTTCATAAAGTGGATATTTTGGGGGCACCTCGCCTTTCAAGTTACAACTTAATTTTGATATCCCTATATTTGAAGGACAAATGGATGCAAATGCCCGAGAAAAATGGTTAAATCTGTTATAAGGTTATTTCTTTGTTCACAATTTTTATGATAGGGAAAACACCACCTTCACAGTCCTTAAAGCTATCCCCCATGTCAAACATTGGTGGGAGACTTATTGGGAGAAAATTTACATAGACGAGTCTAGAATATATCGGGTCGAGCCCACTTGGGATTTGTTTGTGGATGTGGTTTGTTGGAACAAATGTCGAAAATTTCTCAACTCAATGTCTTTCTCCAAAATTTATGTTATTTACTCCACTTAGTTTCATACCCTTGTCACCTAGAGTAAGCTTGTGTAACCATCAAACACTTGCACCATTCAGTGCAACCTTTCTGCCACAGTAAAAACTCTAAAACCTATCACCTTTTTCACCGAACGTTTCTATCGTCAAGATCTCAAAATCTTTAAAAGTTTCCCAAGGTCTCCCATTTTGTCCTACTTCGCAATTCCTTCATTGTGAAGAGTGTCAAGTTACACAATCAAACTATAAGTTTGTTTCTTTCCATATATTATTTTAAAATTATTTTATATAATTTTAAAATTTATATTATATTTTAAAGTTTGAAAAGATATTAACTAAGACAAACCCTTCGCATCATTCTCTTTTATAAAATCATTGGGTCCACTAATCTTCACTTCCCAATCTATGAATTATCCACCGTAAGACACACATATTCCAAGTCACAAGACACACACACAAGACTCCAAGGAGATGTTTTCACGTGGGGATCAAAGAAACACACCAACTGTTTGAGCGTTAAGTCGCATGAAGAAAGACTCACGAGGAGACCCGAAAGAGGTGTGTCGTATGCCCAAAACTCGCAAGAATGGTATTACATGTAAATTGGGTCTCTATTTATGGGATTTGGCCAATGTAGTGTTTTAAATAACCACTTCTCTGTTTCTTTGAAACCCAAAAACCAGAAATCGGGACCCCAATGATATGAAAAAAACTGCCTTGGGAAAAAACCATTTTTCGCAGCCTTGGAGAGTCCATTTTCCATGTTCGAATATTCTATAAAAATACAAAGATCCTAATATTTCCATTGGTGTCTTAATAATTTCATTTGGATCTTGGGAAGACAGTCAAAAGTCCCCCGCAAGATGAGGTTCATTTTCATAAATGTGGCGTTTTTTACTGTGTCGAGTCATCATTTTCAAATGTTGATTCTGAGCGACTGGAGGATAATTTTGAGAGACAATCGAAGGATTTTTTGAATAAAACATAATATATCAATATCCTCTCTCAGTTTTCCTAAAGGTGTCACATATCGGGAGAATCAAATCCATCTCTGAGCCCTAATTTTCGGATCTCATATTTTTTTGTTTTGACATATGTTTGTAAAATGTCGATCTGGGGAAAATGAAAACGGGTATCAGGGAATTGAGAGAGGTTTTTGCTCAGAAAAAACATATTCAAAAAATACTCTTTCATTTTATACACAGCTGTCGTGATTCGAGATAAACAGAACCATAACCGCAGCCCCAGTTTTCAGTAGTTTGGCCCATTTTCTATGGCAGAAAGTTTCAAGAATTGATTGTAATTGTTGTTATATTTTATATTTGGGAGGATTTTAGACCTCAAGACCTATATGAGGAATATTTGTAACATTTTAAAAGGGGGGGAACAACCCAAGATCCTTTTGGAGGTTGGGTTTGTAATTCATTCCTTTTCAGAGAACATAGAACAGAATGCCAAGAGATTCTACACCTTGTCACTGTGTAATTTTGTTTTCCCTGTATTGTTTTCTCAGGTTTACATTCATTTGTTCTTCCTTCTTTTACATATTTAACTTTTAATGGCTCCAATTTAGTAATACCTCTCTTGTAGTCATTTATTGGGCAGTCTGTCAGGTTCAGTGTTTCCTCTATTTATGCTATGAGAAAAACAAGACTTGTAGCTTGATTGTTTCTGCCTAAATTACAAGTTATATATATGCATGTTGTCTTTCAAACTTATTTTGTCATTCCTCTATTGAAATAAATATTATACTTATCAGAATTATATACCTATCTCTTTGTTTTAGTCTCCTTCATCCCCTATCTTCTATCCATCTTTATTATTTCAATTAAATTAGGCAAACACAGTTATGACTTTTCATTTCTGATCTATAAGCGATTGAAAGGCTTGTTTCAGACCTAGTTCTAGAAGCCTCCTATGACTGATCAATCTACAAATTATTATTTCATTTAAAATGTGCTAAGTCTTGGCTCTATTACAACCTAGAGTCAACTCTTGCGACAACATTTTCTGGCACCCTTGTCGGGGACGGAGGAACGAAGTTATCTTCCCTGGGATACGACAAAAGTTTAGATCTATTCATTGATGGTGAAAAAGGGATATGCATTCAATTGGTTGTGATCATTCACCTGGAGACTCCTTGGTTCGAAGACTCTACATGATTCACTAGCGACTCCACTAGTCTCAAAATGTCAAATTCGTTCGCTGCTCGGATTGCTGCAAGGTTTGATCCTCTGGTCTTAACAAATGTTTATGGTTTTCCAAACAATGTTCTAGACATCAAAATTTGGGAAGATGTCCTCCCTAAATTTGGAGGATATGCCGACGACAATATCGCTCAACACTTGCTTGAATTCCACAAGCTCATGGATGAATTAAATGTACATCATGAAGACGTCCTCATCAATTTGTTTATGTTTTCGTTGGAAAGAGATGCTAGACTTTGGTATAAATATTTACCCCATTCCATTATTCCTTCATTGAAATATTTCCACACATTTTTTCATCAACATTGTAAGAGGATCTATTCAACTGAAATCCTTTTTGAAGATTGATGCAATATAGAATTCATAAGACAAAAATATCAAACAAATCTTCTTGAAGAGGAGGAAGGAACAACAGAAATTTCTCAAGTCGATGAAGACAATCAATATGAATAAGAGTTGGTTGATAAAGAAGCAGGATATGATAGCTCTTGTGATCATATTCAAGAAGAATATCAAACCAAGCTCCATGAAGATGAAACGGAAATGTTAGAAGGCCTTCACAACCATATTTGTTGCAACAATGAAGAGGAAAATGCTTTTTCAGATGAAGATCTAGATTCAAGCTCATTCATATATGACTCTATTTTTAATTATGTTGTTCAAGAGAAATATGTTCATAACAAGTTTTTTAATATTAATGATGTTGAAACGATTTAATTGTACAATATGATGATGAAATCACTTGTTTAAATATTCATGAAGACCAACAACTTATGGGAGGTCATATACAATCGATGTTTGTTGATATAGAACATAGTCATTTTCCTATGGTAGAATCCCTTACTTACCAGTTTCACGATCAAGTAAAGGTCCTGAAATATGATGAATTGTATGTTTCCAAAAAGCCATTTCATGAAGAGTTTCAAAAGGATTATAATCATCCAAATGTAATAGATATTTCAGGTATGATCACGGTTGTAAATCCAAAAGAAAATCAGTCTGTGGATATTTAGCCATCTTTGCTAGATCCTCATAGAATAGAAATTTATGAAAGTCAATGTTCTGGAATGTGCTATGAGCAGTCTGTTTATGATGAATATCAAGAAGAGCATATTTATCTTTCATCACACACAAAAATTTATGACACTCCTCCTTTGTTTGATGAATATGATGAAAGTGTTTCTGAAGATGATGAGCAGCAAGAAACTTTGGTTTAGCAGGAAAGCAATTGGTATCATCTTGAAAGAAATTAGCCTATGTATGACATCTATCAAAAAGATATTTGGACAACATATGAAGGACATAAGCAGGGGGTAATGAAATAATTGATCTCTCCTCCCTGTTTATAAACTATTGAGAAACATACTAGTAAGTTTCAATGCGACATTTATGCACCAGAAGAAGAAAAAAACAACAGTGGACAAAGTGCACAAAAGCATTTTAGACAGCTTGCCCAGTAGAAGGAAGTATGGGTTAATTGTGAAAGTGGTATATGTTTTCCCTTCTATGATCCAGTAGCAGTTTATATGGGGTCAAAATGGGGGATTGAATCTTTTATTTCCAACTTCTTGAATTCTGAATTCAAAACTGTAAGTACCTGTTCCCAGGGCATGTTTTGAAATTTGCAGTTTCTCCTGTCATTTTCGTGTACAAAGATGGAAGCATAATCAAGATTGTTAGTCAGATACTCGCTTGGTTGATTTGGAAATTTTCCTATACTTGAACAAAGCAGTGATATCAGTTAGAGTAGGTGATGTATATAAATAAGCTTGACTTTGAACATTAGATTATAACGGTGTTTTTCAGTATGTTTCCAATTTAGTTTGGCATCCAGTATGGTTTTGATCTAAGGCATTACGACTCCATAGCCCAATGAATGCATAAGCGGTTTTTTTTATTTGTCTCAGAAAGATGCAAGTGAAGTGACATGGTTCAAATTTTGATAAGGATGATTTTAGGTTTCCCAATGGATGAAGGCACGTGGTCTACTATTATTGGCACTTTACAGGAAAGCACCATCCCTAAATGGAGCCTATGTTGGAACAAATGTCGAAAATTTCTCAACTCAGTGTGTTTCTCCAAAAATTATGTTAGTTACACCACTTATTTTCAGACCCTTGTCTCCTAGCATAAGCTTGTGTAACCATCAAACCCTTATGCCATTCGGTGCAACCTTTCCGCCGCAGTAAAAACTCTAAAACCTATCACCTTTTTCATCGAACTTTTCTACTGTCAAGATATCAAAAGCTTTAAAAGTTTCCTAAGGTATCTCATTTTTTCCTACTTCGCAATTCCTTCATTGTGAAGAGTGTCAAGTTACACAATCAAACTATAAGTTTGTCTCTTTCCATATATTATTTTAAAATTATTTTATATAATTTTAAAATTTATATTATATTTTAAAGTTTGAAAAGATATTAATTAATCCAAACCCTTTGCATCATTCTCTTTTATAAAATCATTGGGTCCACTACTCTTCACTTCCCAATCTTCAAATTATCCACCGTAAGCCACACATATTCCAAGTCACAAGACATGCACACAAGACTCCAAGGAGAGGTTTTCATGTGGGGATCAAGGAAACACACCAATTGTTCGAGTGTTAAGTTGCATGAAGAACGACTCATGAGGAGACCCGAAAGAGGTGTGTCATATGCATAGAAATCGCAAGAATGGTATTACATGTAAATCTGGGCTCTATTTTAGGGATTTGGCAGATGTATGTTTTTAAATAACCACTTCTCCATTTCCCCGAAACTCGAAAACCCGAAATCGTGACCACAGTCATATGCAAAAAACTGCCTTGGGAAAAAACCATTTTTCTCAGCCTTGGAGAGGCCATTTTCCGCGTTCAAATATTAGATAGACATATAAAGATCCTAATATTTCCATTTGTGTCTTCATAATTTCATTTGGATCTTTGTAAGGCAGTCAAAAGGCCCCCTCAAGATGAAGTTCATTTTCAGAAATGTGGCGTTTTTTACTGTCCTGAGTCATCATTTTCAAGTGATGATTCTGAGCGACTAGAGGATCATTTTGAGAAACGGTCGGAGGATTTTGTGCCTAACACATAATAGATAAATATCCTCTCTCATTTTTCTTACAGGTGTCACATATTGGGAGAATCGAATCCATCTCCAAGCCCTAATTTTCAGATCTCATATTTTCCTGTTTTGACACATGTTTGTAAAATGCAGATCTGGGGAAAATGAAAATGGATATCAGGGAACAGAGAGATTTGTTTGCTCATAAAAAATAGATTCACAAAATAATCTTTCAGTTTATACACAACTTTCACGATTCGAGAGAAACAAAACCATAACCGCAACCCCAGTTTTCAGCAGTTTGGCCCATTTTCTATGGCATAACGTTTCAAGAATTGATTGTAACTATTGTTATATTTTATATTTGGGAGGATTTTCGACCTCAATACCTATATGAGGAATATTTGTAACATTTTAAAAGAGGGGGAACAGCCCGAGAGCCCCTTGGAGGCTAGGTTTGTAATGCATTCATTTTCAGAGAATATAGAACAAAATGCCAAGAGATTCTACACCTTGTCACTGTGAAATTTTGTTTTCCTTGTATTTTTTTCTCAGGTTTACATTCATTTGTTATTCATTATTTTACATATTTAACTTGTAGTGGATCCAATTCAGTAATACCTCTATTGTAGTCATTTATTGGGCAACCTATCAGGTTCGGTTTTTCCTCTATTTATGCTGTGAGCAAAACAAGATCTGTAGCTTGATTGTTTCTACCTAAATTACAAGTTATATATATGCATGTTGTCTTTCGAACTTATTTTTTCATTCCTCTATTGAAATGAATATTATACTTATCATAATTAGATACATATCTCTTTGTTTCAGTCTCCTTCATCCCCTATCTTCTATCCATCTTTCTTATTTCAATTAAATTAGGCAAACGAGGCCATGCCTCTTCATTTATGATCTATAAGCGATTGAAAGGGCTATTTCGGAACTAGTTCTAGAAGCCTCCTATGACTGATCAATATACAAATTATTATTTCATTTAAAATGTGTTAATTCTTGGCTCTATTACAGCCTAGAGTTAACTCTTGTGGAAACACGGCCAAGGAACAATATTACCCTATTGGCAACTATGACGACTAGTACATGATATAGACCACACTACGACAAGAGAGGGGCCAAGAAGTGTCATGATTCACCAATTGATTCACCAATACCTTCCATACCTTTCACACCAAGCTAGGTATCAAAGACGCTTAGCTACATATGGTTCTGAAATACCATGACACTCTACATAGATACATCCAAGATGAAATAGAATTTCTGGACATCTCATCACTAGGTATTGCTTATCGATATGTTGTTAAAATCGAGTAGAAATTTAGGCACCAAAACAAGAAGGATTTCAAGTATTCAAATCCACAACAAACAAAGTATGGTAAATATGGCCCTAACAACCGACCTTAAGAAAACAAGTCCAAGCCACAAGAAAAGAAGGGTAATGGAAAGACGAAGAAGGACACTTGAAAATGGTGCGATTTCCACAAAATCCCCTGGCACAACAACAATGAATGTCGCTCAAAATTGTCATTGCTGGCTAAGATCACACATAAGGAGCCAAAACTAGATTCATAATATTATTCAGAAAATAATGGGAAAAGGAAAATCATCGACGTAGACCCAACTGATACTACCACGAATGCAATAATTAAACCATAAGAACTAGTCGATCCTGAAGAGGAGGAGCACCTTTTTCATTCATATATGTGGGTGAAGGGGACCCCACTACATTTTATTTTTGATAGTGGAATCCAAAAGAACCTCATCATAGCATAGGTATTCAAACAGTTGGTATTTTCGAAAACACCACACTTGCAACCATAGAACATCGGGTGGCTTCACCAGGGACAAGACCTTTGTTTCATCTAGCAGTGTCAATTGTCATACGGCATCCATCCCTTTAAGGATGAGCTATGATGTGATATTTACCCACTGGATGCTTTTGATGTTCTATTGGGCCAACCATATATGTTGAAGCACCATGTTATTTATGAGTCTCATCCCTGTAGTGTCATTGTTACTCTGGGGGGTCATCTCTACAAAATACCAAAGGTAGTTACAACTAATTTCCCACCTAAACATTGTTACAAGGTATTATCTCGTACTACAAAATTCATCTTCTTCACAGTATGTTCAAAAGGTGAACATAAGAGCACCACAACCAGTGCAGCCTCGGTCCAAGAACCTTCTATCCAACAGAAGTAGATTGACAATATTGAAGAAAAGTGCAAGGATTCCTTATACACACAGTCATCTCATGTAGAAGGACTAGTTAAAAAGGTCCAACCCTTCTAGCCACATGTTCGTGACAGCCTTCAACAAGATAAGCAACACAACTTCTCCAGCAAGGCAAACATCTTATCAATATGTAGATTCAACAAACATTTTTCTATCTCCCCCAGGCACTCAAAGCAATGGAGACCATTGATTCCTAAGGAGGGAAGAGTAATCTAGGTGGATATCGGTGGCCACCCACCTATTCCAACTGGCTCAAAAAAGTCTTATGGAAATTTAGGCACCAAAACAAGTAGGAGTTTGGGTGAACAAATCCACAACAACCAAAGTATGGTAAAGACGACCATAAAAACCAATCAGAAAACAATTCCAAGCCACAAGAAAAGAAGGGTAATGTAAATACGAAGAAGGACACTGGAAAATGGTGCGATTTCCATAAAATCCCCTGGCACAACACCGATGAACGTCACTCAAAACAGTCATTGGTGGCCGAGATCAAAGACAAGGATCCAAACCCTGATTCAGAATCATATTCATAAAAATCATCGACGCAAACCCCATTTCTGTTGTCGCGACCTCTTGACAGGAAAATTTGACAAGCCATCAACTGGAAGAATAGATCCGGTCTGGGGTTGTCTAAATAACCCAAGACGTTTGGTGTAACCTATTCTGACGGGTTTAATGGCTCCGTTATCCAATCTAGGGTCCTAAACTAAAAGAGATAAACTAACTAATACTAAGACTATAATAACCTATGAACTTTAATCTAATTATTTACAACTATGTTAATAAGAAAAGAAAGTATGAACATGTCACTTATAAACAAGATTTACAGGGTGCAAGTTTTAACAAAAGCTTTGCAAAAAATTATGTTTTATAATCAACCTCAAAAGCAGATAAAGAAATCACATATTTGTATTTTCTTTTTTCTAATTATAAGTCTAATGAAACTTGAACTAACTAAGTTGTAAAACAAATATGTACAAATGGTCAAAGCCAATCTAAAACTATCTTGTTTCACTAATAGGAAAATTAACAAAAGTGAAATAGAAGTGAAGCTAACCTGAGATTTAAATCATGTCTATGTCTTATGTACAATCCAATAATCCAGTTGTTCTGCCTGCAAGAAAAATCTATGACAGGCTGATAATGATGCCTCCAGAACAAACTCTAGATGTTTGTTGGTAGCCAGAAATATGAGAACAAAATGACAGACAAGTATACACGATGATCTTGTAATTATGAATGATCAAAGTAATATACATCTCAATGTAGAATGTTCATATTATATATCAACTCACAACAATTAGAGACAACATTTAAAATGTCAAATAAAATGGAATATCACATGTCACAGAGACTAAAGATATACAACCTATTACTGTTCCAAAATAATAGAGACAACATAAATGAGACAACATTCACATTGGTCTAAAGACGAATTGTTATAAGTTGTTCCATTAAGTTCTGAAATCATTTGTCCATAACTTGTTCCAGGCAAAGGTGTCTTTTTCCTTCTAAAATGAAGAGTATTTAAAGTGTTTTGAAATCCCATCTTCCTATCTCCTAGGATAGGATAGGATCTCATGAGATCAAAAATATTACAAAAATAGAGGGCTAACATCCACTCATAACTGAGTTGATTTTTCCCAAAAATTAATAAAAGTTTTTTACAAAAGCAAACAGAAAAGGAAAAACTAATCATTCTAATGCAAAATCGAACATGTTTCCACCAGATGATCAGCATCAAGATCTACTATTCCCTAAAAATGAAACAAGAATAAGTTAGATGATTTCTAATAACTAATTTCTAAAATCAATTATTTAAAATGACTTGCTATAGAATCGAAAGATTTTGTAGCCAGTCTTATCTTAGCAAACAAAATGTAATTTCAAACTAATTCGATTCAAAATAGATAACATGAATATAATAAGAGGAAAATCGTTTTACCATATCAACAATTTACTAAAGATGGATCATGGTAGCTCGGAATTGATTATGGATTTAACATTGTTTGTGTTTTTTATCACTATATTCCCTGTCCTTTTAAGGTGTTTGGCCCTCCTCTCTGTGTTTGCTCTGATGTCGATATTTTCTTATCTCATCGATTCACTTTGAGTTGTGAGTGATTTAATCTAAGCCTGAAGGATGGGAATGTTTGTGAAATATCATTAAATCTAATGCAGACAAACGTCACACTGTACTGAAGGAATGACCTCTTGGTGAAGCGTGCAGTCAAGCATGATTGTATCAGCTTTTCCTGCTAGTTTATATTGACTAAACCCAATCCCAGAGAACCCCTTCTCACCCTTCAGACATGGTGGTATATTTGTAACAAAGTCATAAGGTTCATTAGGACAAAAACCTTGACAATCCGGGTCTTCCCAAGCCAAGAAATCTTCAATTTCAGAATCTGAGCACTCATTGACCTCGAATGGGCCGATCGAGCTCAAATGAGAGTCGGTTTGATTCCTCATTTTTCTCGAAATAAGATGACCTGCTCTTTTTTTTTGAAACCCTAATGTTGTGTGTTTTTGTTTCATTTGTTTACAAGATTTTTTGACATCGAGGTTCATAGTAACATTCTAAACAACATCAAAAATAGGCACAGGAGGTTTAGCTAACTCCGATTCAACAACCTTTTGCTCATGTGAAGACTGACTTGGCCTTATCTCATCTAGAGGGTTTCTATTAAGAGAGTCTGGTTCATTAATTGGGAGGTCAAGATGTTTTTTAATCAATGGCTCATCCAAATTAGGGATTTCTACAGGAATGATAGTAACAAAACCATTTCTCGTTAAAAATCCCTCCCAGTAGTCGCCCACGGTTGTCAAATGGTGAATCAACAGAATTTTAATCAAGCCATGGTGGAAAAGACTAGAGTCAAGGCTCTGTCTCTTATACCTTTTAGACATTTTGTACAGGCTTATCAACAGATAGAAAGGCATGTTTAATTGAAAACCAATGAAATGCATCAACAGTCGTATATGATAGAAGAAAACTAAACCATAACGAACCTCACAGGTCACGAATTGTTTGAGGAGTAGTAGAAGGCCATGCCACCTAGATTTCACCAAAGAAATAGGGATACCTTTTTGTAGCAATTGATTTTCCTGGAGGTCATGAAGAGGCTCCAAGGAACTTCTTGAATTTTTGAGTTTTTGAACCATTTCTCGCCAGTGGATTCCAATCCTATGGATTCACTCACAAAATCCTCGGTTACCTCTAACTCGATATCACCAATTTTCACTTTGCATCCATCGAAAGTCTGTGCAAAATCCCTTGCTACCTGAAGGTTATGGCCTTCGAACCTTTTAATAAAGGCATCCCATATTTGACTTTTTAAATCATTGACTGCATCATTGTGTGATATCAATGTCTGACAACCATTGGGTTCCAAACGCACAACAAGAGTCATAACAAACATGACTAGCATGTAACAGGAAAGACTCAAAATGGTTGTAGGTTTATATAGAAGGGGCGATAGGAACAGATCTGAATGGATAACGAGGAACAAACCATAACGAAGGCGTTGTGTTATCATAGCATGAACATTGAGGGTTTGGTGATAAGGCTTTACCATTCCTGGTAATGAAAGTCTATCACACAGAATTCGATAACCTATAACCATAATGAGAGGCTCATTAGTTCATTATGCCAGGAAGGTGAGTTAAGTACAGAGTACAGTAGTTGCGCATTGATTAACATGCCTACCAGCATGACTATTGTTTTTTGAAAAGGGTTTAAATATATCAAAACAAAAAAAAACAAATCCTCATAATTCAAATGCAAGCCAAACTTAGCATATAAAAATTATATCAATATCCAAAACGTTCAAAGATAAGTCAATCAAGTGTTGGATTTAAATTGGATATAAGCATGATGACCCTTAAAAGGAATGCCTTGTATAGAAATATAATATGGAGCTAAGTTTTCATGTTTGATTCATGCTTTCAGTCATGAATGAAACATAAAACACAACAAAAATGCAAACTTAAAGAATTAATGAAAACCTTATATCAACCATTAATCATCTCAAAATGATAATATTTACAAGATGAGGTGAAGGTAGCTACAGGAAATGTAATTTCTTGTTCAAATAATGAAATCGTGTAGGGATGGAAACAGTGGTGAATTACTGGGTGAAGTAGTTATCTATGCATCACCAGAGAGTTCATGTTAGGACAGATCAGAATGATCGAAAAATTAAAGAACAGTTGACAGCAAGTCAAGAATCCCGATCAAAATAAAAAAAAACACACACACACAAATTCTAATGTCAGATGTGTTCCTATTCGAATGCAATCTGGTAACAAGTTTTAATTACGAGTGAGACGACATTTAAGCAACGAACTCCAATATTGTTGTCAGGGCCATTGTTTCCAGCAAGCGTCCATAGCCTCAACAGGGATGTCAATTAACCCACTCTGACACCTCTACCCTGTCCAAGAAATATCAATTCAATATGAAGGAGATTTTACGATTAATACCAAAAGTTATACCTCATAATTTTCTTGAACCCGAAATTGCTTCACTACCAGCGTGCCTATTTAGTACCCCGACGAAGTTGCCTTGGCATCATGCATGCATTTACCCACTGCTTCCAGACATGTTCAGTATCTCGACGGGTTTACACACACTTCCCACACTTTACAGTGTTTTCAAGTCTCTAGAATTTATTTACAATTTGAGATCAACTTTATGATCTTCAGGAGAGCGGGGTGATGCTGAAAATTTCAAACTTCGAAAAACTTTATATTTTTCAATTTAATTTCTCATTTGACGGCCTTCATCATGACCTGAACTTAGTTTTCTGATAAGAATAACTTTTCGAGGATAGGAAGGCATACTCGAGTTGTTTTGTTTAAAAATAGGGACAGCGTAAAGACTTTTAATGATGATAGTATCCTCTCGTGATTATAAAGTGAAACCGAGAAGACTATTTTGAATAGAAAGTTACTTTTTCTAGTCTGAGTTTTGGCAATTTATAGCACTGATGCTTTGAAATGACCTCGACTATTTCTTTATGATGAGACTTTTGGTTTCCTTTCAATGGTGACCCAAACATAAATTTATTCAGAAACCAGTGAAAACCAACAAAATGAAAAGAACCAAAATCAAAAGACAAAAAGAAAATTAAAGAAGAAAAATATGTAAAGAGAGATGCATCTGGAATTATTAGGAGAAATGTCTTTTGAGAGCTTGTCCATTCACCGAGAAAGTGTCTGGCTGTCCCTCCAAATTGTGCAGATGGAAAGAGACGGGACCTAGTTTCTCAACAATTACAAACGGTCCCAACCACAGATTCTGGAACTTGGTGTGTTCCCCCTTTCCATCGTGCGGTTTATTCCATTTGAGAACCAAGTCTCCTACCTCGAAGTTCCTATCTGAAGAAGAGTTTCAATCAAACAATCTTTTTATAATCTGTTGATGTTGATCTAGCTTCTTCTTTTCTTGCACTCTTACTTCCTCTAGTTTTAACAAGGCAATAATTCGACTTTCCAAAGGAGGGTAGTCCTCTTCTTGGACTTTCTGCGATAATTGCATAGATGGAAGTAAAACATGAGGAGGTAGGATTGCTTCTCTCCCGTAGACGATAAAGAAAGGGGAATTACCAATAGAGATTTTTGGTGTCACTCTATCAGCCCAGAGTGCATTAAATAGTGCATTGTGCTAGTTCTTGTGGTTCTCAGAAACTGTCCTCTTAATGATCTTGATCAAATTTTTGTTTGTTGATTCCACTAAATCATTTCCTTGGGGGTAGTAGCTGGAAGAATATTTCAATTTAATCCCTTTTTCTAAAGAAAACGCATTCATATCCAGGGATGAGAAATAATATGTGTTATCAAAGACCAAACATTTGGGATTGTCGAATCAAGTAATGATATGTGAATTAAGGAAAGATACTACCTGATTCGTGTTTACCACTTTCAAAGGTGTGGCTTTGAACCATCTGGTAAAATAATCTGTTGTCATAATGATATATTTGTGTTGTTGTGAGGAAGAAGGGTTAATTGGTCCTATGATGTCAAGACCCTGCTGTTGAAAAGGTGAATCTATAGTAACAGGCTGCAAAGGGAATGCTTCCTTTTTCACCCGTCCAGTAGCCTTCTGGAAAATTATGCATTTACGACACAGTGCATGGGCGTCTTTAAATAATGTGGGTGAATAGTACCCATATCTTAACACTTTATGACCAGTGGTGTCTTCGTCGAAGTGACCACCAGCCTCACCTGCATGAATCTAAGATAGTACTTTCTCTGCTTCATCCTTTTCCAAACAACGCATAAGAACACCATCAAAATTCTTTTGAAATAAGACATCATTTATTAACTGGAAAGATGCATATTTCAGTCTTGGTGCTCTTCTGTTATTAGGATCAAGATAGTGGGGAGTAGATCCATGTGTTAAATAAAATTTAATATCATCATACCAAGAATTAGAAACAACTTGTGTACAACTGATTTTTTTCATGTTGTGCTAATTTACAGTTGAGATGTTAATTTGACTTTCCTGTCCTTCAACTAAATCAACCACTATTTTACATAGGCCTTGACCCCTAACAATTTGTGCAGGAGTTATTTCTAGGTCATATTATTGTAACGACATCATCCAATTTTCCCGTTTTTCACCCAATTCCTTTTGTACCAACAAGTTTCTCACAGTCGGGTAAGGAATGATGACTTTAGTTATGGATTTCACCATATATGACCGGAAGTGTTTCACTACTTTAAAAACAGAATATGCTTGTTGATCCATAGCTGGGTAATTTAGCTCTGCCCCTTTGAAATATGAGCTCATGAAGGCAATGGGTATTTCATTGCTTTCAAAATTCTTTTGTGTCAACACAGCAGCATAAAATTGATCAGAGGCGAAAGTGCAAAGAGTGAAATCTTGGGAAAAATCAGGGCTCATCAAGGAAGGAGATTCTACTATTTATTTTCTAATAGAATCAAAAGATTGACTTTCTTGGGGTCCCCAACAATACTGAACATCCTTTTTAATTAAATTTTATAAAGGCCTTATCATTTCTAAGAAACTTGGGACAAATCTTCTAATGAAGTTAATATTTCCTAAAAAGGATTGCATGGATTTTTTGGAAGAGGGAGGGGAGAGTTTAGAAATAGCTTGGGTTATTTTTGGGTCAATAATCATTCTTTATTTGGGCACTATAAACCCAAGTAGTTTTTCTTTCTCTACTGCAAAGACTAATTTCTTAGGGTTGAGGGATATTCCATACTTGCGACATCATTCTAGGACATCCCTAAGGTGAGACAAGTGATCTTTCTCGTTTTTAGAGAAAATGGTAACATCATCAAGATAGACCACTTTTGATTGATTTACGAGACCACGAAAGGCAATGACCATTACTCTCTGGAAAGTGGCCCTGACATTTATAAGCCCAAAAGGAATCTTCTTGTAGGCATAAGTCCCCCATGGGGTATGAAAAGTGGTCTTGAGATGATCTGGGGGAGACATGAGGACCTGGTTATCTCCCAAAAAACCATCTAACAGAGATAGTATTTATGAACCAGATACCTGCTGAAGGATTTGTTCCATTGGAGGAACATGATAGTTATCTTTATCAGATGCTCGATTCAAGTTACAAAAGTTGAAACAGAGTCGAATTTCACCACTTTTCTTCTGTACAGGAACTAGATTAGACAACCATTGTGTGTGTCTCACTGGGAAAATTACCTTTGCATTTAGTAATTTATTCAGTTCTTTCTTGACAGTGGGTTCTAATTTGGGGTGCATCTTTCTTAATTTTTGCTGAAAAGGCTGAGTTTGTGGTTTCATGGGGATGACATATTGTATTATATTAGGGTCAATTGTTTTCAAATCATCATATGTCCATGCAAAAACATCTTTAAATTCTTTAAAAAAAATTATAAAGGAAGATCGTTCTTGCTCGAAGCATCCCATTCCCAAATTAATATTTTGAGGATTTTCCTTAGTCCCTAAATTTACTGTCTCATAATTCAAAGAAGAATTGTTCATTTTACAATTAACTGACCCTCTAAACTTATCATACAAGTCATAAAACCTCTCTAGCCTTACAACGGATCTGGGAATATATTTTACCATATCAAACATCGATTCAAAAGATCTAGGATCTGATATTACCGTGAAGTTGAGGATGTTTTCATCGTGAGTGCCTTCGTCAATGACTGCACCTTGGAAGGTGTCCTCCATATGAAAGAAGTTGATGATTTGTTGGTCATCATCGAACACTCTCCAATTGGTGATGTTGTCCAGGATCGACGACCTGAACAACAATTCAATCGAAAATGCATTAGAAGAAAGACCTTCTACGGGAAATAGTTTAGAAGTGACATTAGCCAATAAATCAACCTCCTAATTACTTAGTCTAGGAATGGAATTTATGTTAAATGATGAAAAATTTTGCATTAAACTCCATACCTCAGTTGGATAACTTTTCAAATGTGGTGATAAGAAATGTATGGAGTTTCTTACCTGCCTAACCACTATCTTTGAATCACTGAATACAATTAAATTATGTATGTACAATTAAATTGCATACGTCCATATCCAAATCTTTCCTAAGCCCTTGTAAAAGTGCTTCATATTCTGCAGTGTTATTAGTGCACTCTAACTCTAATCGATAGGCAATGAAAGTTGTATTACCTATGGGATCTATGAGTACACATCCTGCACCAACTCCTTCTTTGGATTTGGATCCATCAAGGTACAAAGACCATATATGAGCTTCATCAACAGTGTCTTGCACACTTTTCAAAGCTGATGACTGAGTATAGGTCATAATTTATGATTACTGCCTTAGATTAGTGATAGGGGAAATTTCCGTCATGAAGTTACCAAAAAAGGTATTCATTCCCTACATTTCAAATGAATTAGTAGATGCGGTAAAAGGTTCATTTTCGTCATTTATATCTGTCATGGTGTGCTTGATATAGCGTTCATGATTTATCCTAATTTTATTGGGCTTTCCATTTTCTGCAATCCACAAATGAGACCAATCTGTGACAAAGTAACCATGCAACTGTTCGGACCAGCCCCTGCTTAAAAACAAACCATAGACTTCAGGGATTTCAACAACAATGATGTCAATAATTTGGTGAACCTTAGGATTAGAAGATAACCTAACCAAAACATTCTTAAGTTCATCAATTACCTTAACGTCCGTCTAATCAAGTTGAATGATTTTGAGATTAGAAGGTTCAACTTCTGCGTTTATTTTTTGACAAACAGATAAAGGCATCACATTTGATGATGCGCCAAAATCTACCATGCAATTATGTACATTCCTATTAAAAATTTCAAAAGTTAATAAGAAAGGCGGGACATTTTTACGAGCGTTAACAACAGAATTCTGTTGATTTTTTGTTGTTGTCCCTGAAACAGTTTTATCTACATTTGATACAGTTTTTTCAGCTAAATCCCTTTTATATGGAGGTTCAAATGTCGTTTTAGTTGGGATCTTTTTGGCTATTTTAAAACCAATTTCTGCAGTTTTCTTGCTACTAGGATCGTTGTTCTTACTGTTTTCTACTATACTTTGAAGCATTTTTTGCAGAATAAGGGGAAATTTCAGCAACTCTAAAGTAGAAATATTAGCCCTCAGTTTTTTCAGATCTTCAATTAAATCGTATTCTAAAACACGGGTTGCTAAACTTTGTTTAATTTCATCTTGTTTCAACTTATTTGGAAACAAATTATTACTTACTTCAGAAGAAGTTTTTTTCTATGTTTTGCTTCTTGTGTTGTAGGGGTGGACAATTTCAAAATTTTCTTGGAAAATACTGTCAGAGAAGTGATCGAAGATATTGTGAGATGAATCTTCTTCTTTCGGTAGTTCTTCCTTAGCTACATCTTCAGAACTTTTAGGAGGGGCAAAAGCGGGATAATCATGTGCTTCTAGAATAGTTTTCAAAGTGTACTGCAAGCTTTCGAAATTGAGACCTTCAGTGGTCGGATTTGGTCAATTGGGAGGAAAAGGTTTTCTGAAAGGAGGTTTAAAACTTCCTTTTCTTGAGGATGCCTCCTCGGCTGATCTCTTCAAGTCCACGACTTGATTCAGTAGTTTTTGGAAATTTTTCTGCAAGCTTTCTAAGTATAAAATTTCAGGTTGAATTTTGGCTTGGGGAGGCCTAGTAAGGATTTCAATTTTCTTTTTAGAGGATGAAGTTGTTTCATCTTCACTATTGAGATTGTCTTTTAAGCTTAATACATCTTTTTCGATTTGGATTTCTTGCTCAAAGGCTTCCAGCAATGTGTTCTTCTTAGACCTTTTGACCCAATTTGTTATGTTGTTGTGTAGAGATTTGGTGTAATATGCAACAATTAGACTTTCAGTGGGCATTGAATCTGTGGGAATTTGATTCTTTTATGTAAGAAATCTCTGGTTAAAATCTTTTACTTTCTCCTTAGGGTTCATTTTTAGGTTGGAGAGCTCCATAACCAAGACTTCAGGAGATTTATCATCTCCAAACTTCTCTAAGAAACAGGCTTCAAACTTGTCCCAGGAGACAATAGTTTGGGGTTGTTGGGAGAAATACCACATGGAGGCATTTCCCTCAAATGTATAAGGAAAGAGTATGCATACTACATATTCATGCTCTACACTTCGGAGTCTAATGGCCAACATAAAATTATTTATATGATCTTCAGCAGATTTTTTAGAATCTGGATCAAATTTAGGCAACCATTTATCCGGGTGTTTTGGTAATGGCTGTTGAGGTCCAGGTATAGCCACGACATCTTCATCGAGCCAAGGTCTGGTGGGATTGTTTTGGTTTTCCATGGGTGTTAGTGTTGTCGAAGGCTGAGATGATTCAAACAAGGAGTTTCCTTCGTCATATGACTCTCCTCCTGAAGAGGATGGAGATGAACCAATGAGAAGAAGGTGGGATATCAGACCCTCCGGCTCCAAGAATAGGTGTTTCGGTAGGATTGGTGGTATTATCTCCTAGGGGATTTGAGAGTAGACCAATGCCTTCAAGTTGTTCTCAGATATCTAAGAAATCTAAGGGTTGATTAAGAGGCCTACCAAGTTGTCTGATACAGGCCAAGGCACTATGTGTCCTTATAAGTGATTGATGAACATTTTTTTGTACATCATCCCCTTGAGGAGCTGGTGTCATTGGTTCAACGGGAAACTCAGGATTATCATTTGAGGTAGTTGATGTCTCAAGTGTAACATTGTTGTCTGAGAAACTATGCTTTACAACAGGGGAGCGAGTGTGTGGGGGAGGAATCTTGCAACTTCCACGTGCCATCAATTGAATTTAGGCCCTCCTTCTAGTGTCATTTGTTGACAGGAAAATTTGACAATCTGTCAACTAGAAGAATAGATCTAGTCCGGGGTTGTCTAAATAACCCAAGCCGTTTGGTGTAACATATTATGACGGGTTTAATGGCTCCGTTATCTAATCTAGGGTCCTAAAATAAAAGAGATAAACTAACTAATACTAAGACTATAATAACCTATGAACTTTAATCTAATTATTTACAACTATGTTAATAAGAAAAGAAAGTATGAACATGTCACTTATAAACATGATTTATAGGGTGCAAGTTTTAACAAAAGCTTTGCAAAAATTTGTGTTTTATAATCATTCTCAAAAGCAGATAAAGAAATCACATATTTGTATTTTATTTTTTCTAATTATAAGTCTAATGAAACTTGAACTAACTAAGTTGCGAAACAAAGATGTACAGACGGTCAAAGCCAATCTAAAACTATCTTGTTTCACTAATAGGAAAATTAACAAAAGTGAAATAGAAGTGAAGCTAACCTGAGTTTTAAATCATGTTTATGTCTTCTATGAAATCCAAAAATACAGTTGTTATTCCTGTAAGAAAAATCTATGACAGGATGATAATGATGCCTCCAGAACAAACTCCAGAATTTTGTTGGCAGCCAGAAATACGAGAACAAAATGGCAGACAAGTATACACGATGATCTTGTAATTATGAATGATCACAGTAATATAAATCTTAATGTAGAATGTTCATAGTATATATCAACTCACAACAGATAAAAATCATGATCTCACAATTGATATGATGATCACAATGATAACTAACTGAAACAACAATTAGAAACAACATTTAAAATATCAAATAAAATGGAATATCACATGTCATAGAGACTAAGGATATACAACACATTACTGTTCCAAAATAATAGAGACAAAACATAAATGAGACAACATTCACATTGGTCTAAATCCGAATTGTTATAAGATGTTCCATTAAGTTTTGAAATCATTTGTCCATAACTTGTTCCAGGCAAAGGTGCCTTTTTCCTTCTAAAATGAAGAGTATTTAAAGTGTTTTGAAATCCCATCTTCCTATCTCCTAGGATAGGATAGGATCTCATGAGATCAAAAATTTTACAAAAATAGAGGGCTAACAGCCACTCATAACTGAGTTGATTTTTCCCAAAAATTAATAAAAGCTTTTTACAAAAGAAAACAGAAAAGGAAAAACTAATCATTCTAATGCAAAATCGAACATGTTTCTACCAGATGATCAACATCAAGATCTACTATTCCATGAAAACAAAACAAGAATAAGTTAGACAATTTCTAATAACTAATTTCTAAAATTTATTATTTAAAATGACTTGGCTACATAATCGAAAGATTTTATAGCCAGTCTTATCTTAGCAAACAAAATATAATTTCAAACTAATTTGATTCAAAATAGATAACATGAATATAATAAGAGGAAAATTGTTTTACCATTTCAACAATTTACTAAAGATGGATCAGGGTAGCTCAAAATTGATTACGGCTTTAACACTGTTTGTGTTTTTTATCACTATATTCCCTGTCCTTTTAAGGTGTTTGGCCCTCCTCTCTGCGTTTACTCTGAGGTCGATATTTTATTGTCTCAGCGATTCACTTTGAGCTGTGAGTGATTTAATATGAGCCTGAAGGATGGGAATCTCTGTGAAATATCGTTCAATCCAATGCAGACAAACATCACACTGTACTGAGGGAAAAGCCTGTTGGTGAAGCGTGCAGTCAAGCATGACTGTATCAACTTTTCCTGCTAGTTTCTCTTGACCAAACCCAATCCCAGAGAACCCCTTCTCACCCTTGAGACATGGTGGCAGATTCATAACAAATTTATAGGGTTCATTAGGACCAAACCCTTGACAATCCGGGTCTTCCCAAGCCAGAAAATCTTCAATTTCAGAATCCGAGAACTCATTGACCTCGATCGGGCTGATCGAGCTCAAATGAGAGTCGGTTCAATTCCTCAATTTTATCGAAATAAGATGACCTTATCTTTTGTTTTGAAACCCTAATGTTGTGTGTTTTTGTTTTTGTTTCGTTTGTTTGCAATATTTTTTGACATCGGGGCTCATAGTAACGTTTTGAACAACATCAAAATTAGGCACATGAGGTTTAGCTAACTCCGATTCAACAAGATTTTTCTCTTGTGAAGACTAACTTGGCCTTATCTCATCTAGAGGGTTTCTATTAAGAGAGAATGGTTCATTAATTGGGAGGTCAAGCTATTTTTTAATCAATGGCTCATCTGAATTAGGGCTTTCTACAGGGACAGTCGTAACAAAACCATTTCTCATTAAAAATCCCTCCTAGAAGTCGCCCACAATTGTCAAATGGTGAATTAACAGAATTTTGATCAAGTCGTGGTGGAAAAGACTAGAGTCAAGGCTCTGTCTCTTATACCTTTTAGAAATGTTGTACAGGCCTCTCAATAGATAGAAATTCATGTTTAAATGAAAACCAATGAAATGCATCAGCAGTGATATATGATAGATGAAAACTAAACCATAACGACCCTCACAGGTCATGAATTGTTTGAGGATCAATAGAAGGCCATGCCACCTAGATTTAACCAAAGAAATAGGGATACCTTTTTCGCAGTAATTGATTTTCCTGGAGGTCATGAAGAGGCTCCAAGGAACTTCTTGAATTTTTGAGTTTTTGAACCATTTCTCATTGGTGGATGGAATTCCTATGGCTTCACTCTCAAACTCCTATGTTACCTGTAACTGGGTATTGCCAATTTTCTCTCTACATCCATCGAAAGTATGTACAAAATCCCTTGCTACCTGAAGGTTATGGCCTTTGAACCTTTTAAGAAAGGCATCCTAGCCTTGACTTTTTAAATCCTTGACTGCATCGTCATGTGATAGCAATTCCTGACAACCATTGGGTTCCAAGCGTACAACAGGAGCCATAACAAACGTGACTAGAATGTAATAGGGAAGACTTAGAATGGTTGTAGGTTTAGATAGAAGGGGCGATAGGAGAAGATCTGAATGGATAACAAGGAACAAACCATAATGAAGGTTGTGTGTTATCATAGCATGAACATCGAGGGTTTGTTCGTAGAGATTTACCATTCTTGGTAATGAAAGTTTGTCACAGATAATTCGATAACCTATACCCGTAATGAGAGGCCCATTTGTTCATTGTGCCAGCAAGGTGATTTAAGTACAAAGTACAGTAGTTGCGCATTGATTAACATGACTACTAGCACGACTATTGTTTTTTGAA
>SNQJ01S0027797.1:0-35192 GCA_010110895.2 Picea sitchensis
ACCATTTTACAGGCGTTTCGCTCGTATTTTTCTCTTAGTTTCCACAGTCAGTTATACCATCTAAAATGCATGTCATATCAATAATCTCTCTAATTTTCACAATTCTGTTACTAATAACTAATTTCCATGCTACTACTGAGTTTCTCCTTAACCTAGCTTCAGACATTTACCACAAATATTGCTAATGATGAAGATTTTACTCTACAATCCCGATTAAGATTCTGAGTTCTAGATGCTAAAATTAAATTTAAACTAACCTTCACAGTATCCATAAAGCCAGCTGTATATTATCAATGGACTTAACTTTGATCTAGCTCAACTGAGTCCGCAGATTGTGGTGCTACTGCAAAATAAAAGGGGAGGAGCTGAAGAATAAATGATACTTACTATGGCAAGGGTCGTAATGGATTCATTAACCCATCTGTTTTCCTCAAGAAAATGTCCCAGTATGATGCACAAGCATAGAATTGTGACGAATAATGAAATGGCCACCACATGAAGATGATCAGTGTCGTTCGAAAATCCCGCCTTAATCAGAAGCGACTGAAATGATCCACTGTCAATAATTGTCCCCATTCTTTTAGCAAAGCTCTATCGTAAGTCTCGAGTTGGATTCTTCTAAGCTAAAATTTAACCTTATTTTGAACTTGCAGAAGGCTGGAGGAGCTCAGATTCCATTGATATTCAGCTCTGAATTTCAAGAAGGAAGTCCCGCATGGGACGATGAGAAGTGTGAAAAACTGACTCCAACAAGGTGATTTGATGAATCTTTTGGATACGAAAATGAAAATGAAACTAGGGAAAACCTGTGTAGGATTTAAGAAGGGGGGGTTGCTCTGAGTTCTGAGAATAATGAACGATGACTCATCTCTAAATACGTATCCAAACATTCCCCTCTCGCTATCAGGACAAGCTTCTCTGAAACTCCTGTTCTCATCCCCTCCTTCGTCCTGCTGTAATTTTGATCTCATTAAAAACTGTGAAGATATTGACTGTAATGAAGAGCCTGAGCATGCGGAGGGGTTCGGACTTACCACCGGCAGCTACAGCCATATGGTATTTTTTTATTTCCAAAGGAGGGAGCGAAGGGCACGTGGGTCACATGCAAGCCCCACTTGTGAGTCTTCCGGCAAGTGGGTGGCGTGAATTAATTAAATTAAATGTATAAATTAAATTAGGTTGAAAAGTATTGTAAGTATTATTAAATATTATTTAAGTAATATATATATATATACATATATAAATTTAAGTAAAATATATTTTTTTATTTTTTTATTTTTTATTTTTATTTATTTTATTTATTTAAATTTTAAATTAAATTAAGATAAATTAATTAAATTAGATTAAGTTAACTTAACTTAATTAGTTTAATAAAATATTAGTTAGGGCTAAGTATAAATTTTTATGGAGTACGCGAGGATTGAACCTCGGACCTCCTTCCACCGTGAAAGTCTTTACAAAATCCGCCCTACCAACGCGCCATGCGTTGTTCTTTTGCAAATAATTTCACAATTAAATATTTTAATTGTCATACCCAAGACCACATGCCAAGCTATCAAGCGCCTTTTAGAGCAATATTTTAATTGTCATACCTAAGACCATTACGCCAAGCCATCAAGCGCCTTTTAGAGCCATAAAGGTCACAAGCCAAGCTATCAAACGCCAAATACATAAATGGAGGATCCCACAAAAGGACGTATGTGCTAAACGCGGCGTCTTAAGAAGAACAATAACGCCGAAGGTACATAGCGCCAGAACGGAACGCGTCGGTAGTTGTGACTATTATTCGTTGTCGCAGCTTTAATCCCATTTAACCAGGACAAGCGGGAACAAGGAGGCATATTCATTAGGAGCGTAGTTTCAGGAAGTGGCGAATAAGGCACAAAGCTAGCGTAGCTACGGGCAAAGGAACCAATAGTTATTTTTGTAGGAGCGAAGAAACGAAGCTTAGATGCTTAAAACTAACCCTAACTTAGCCAATCCCCTTAATGGAGTAATGTCCGCTGTTTACGACAAGTAAAGAAAACTTATGCCTAACTTATTTCTAAAGTTTAGTAGCACTAATTTAAAAACATCCTGAAACTCACCGACAACTTTGGATGATGTGCAGTCAAAGCATTACGATGGTCGTGGATCGAGGAGGTCGAGGGCAGGAGCGCTATCGCAAGCACCACTGCCACCAATTACCATCGACAGAGCTAGTTCCCTCATACTGCACTCGCTGGAAGCCATCAACCAGAGACTTTAAAGCGCATTACAACCCATTGTGAACCGGCGGAACCCCATCACCGGATCGGGTAATCCGTATTGGCGATTCAGGAGGATCAACAAGACATCACGAGAGCTGAAAATATCAAACTCCTCGAGTTTGTCTATATCAGCGCCAAGAACGCCGGAAGCAGGGTTGGAAGGCATGACTAGGTGTTTTTTCCCTCGTGGACTATGCGCGCCCAACTCAAAGGCAAAGATCGCCATTTTTCGGTTACGTGACGCTCAACCGGGTAACTGAAAGACACCGCACCTTACCCCAGACATTTTATCTTGGGAACTTTTCGAGGAAAGGTTCAGAGGAAATATCTACCGCATACTACGAGGGAGCAATTGTGTTGGGGCATTTTACGCCTTGATACAAAGGAAAAATAACTGTAGAAGAATATGAGTTCAGGTTTATGGAACTAGTCAATATGTGTCATATATGGATAGTGACCAACGATAGGCGGAGCGCTTCATCTATGGATCAGAGCCCCGTGATAAGAGCTATGGTGAGGATGTGGAAGCCGCCTTCGAAAGGCAGGCAAAGGGAAAGTGCGCAAGCATGGAAGAACATATGAACTTGATCAGGGGTGCAAGATCGACATTTCCGCATCGCCCGTGGTTCGTAGGAAAGGCCCCGAGACATTTCTAGGAGGGGCTCAAGGCCACCGCCATATGGCAATATATTCACGCCAAGGACATTAGCTGCAGGGATTTAAATGGTAGTGAGTGCAGCATCCCATTCATCAACAACGACGTAGGTAGGTCCACGGATTTCTTAGGGAGAAACAAGTAGGGGCAAGGGTTCCAGGGAAGGAACTCATTAAAGAGACAGTCACATAAAAGTGCACAAGTTCAATCTAGTGTTACCTAGTGCTAAATCATTATCAGCCGCGGATCACCGTGAAGTTACAATCAGGTTCATGCACAGTAGAAGGAAAGGTCATGGGGAGAGCAAGTATGTTCACTATATTCACGCAAATAGCTTAATAACCGCCGTTTAACATCAATCCACCTGGGCAGGAGCTTCATCGCATAGCAAATCTATCAATGTTAAGATTTTGTTTGATTCTCGTGCGACATGATAGTTTCATTTCACCATCCTGATTAGAAAAGAGTGGGTTGGCATCCTAATGGAAAGAACGATGACTTTAAACAAGCTCTGAGATGGCTTCGGGAAAAACAAGTAGTAGGACCTAGGTCGATAATTGTATAGTAGACCTCGAGGTGTGTACTACTGTAAGTTAAAGGTATTAAATAACGTTTTGGGACGTATGACCTAATCATTGAATGGATTGGTTAGCACTATCGAGCTTTGGTAGATTGTTTCAAGCAAAGAGGGTGCTTGTGTCGATGATGAAGGAAGACCAATAGAGATCCAGTATAAGAAGAAAAGTGTCACACTTATATCCACTATGAAGGCCGTCATTTACGCTTGAGACAAGGGTGTCAATTTTATGTAGCAGGAGGCAAAGTGGAAAGACAAAGGACCTCTATTGACGATCCGTCTTGTCAATCTAAGATGTTTTCTCCTAACGAAGCCACAGTATTACCCGAAGGGAGCTTGATTTCACTATTGATATAAAACCTAGTGCGTAACCAATATCCAAGACTCCGTGACGGATGACAAATACCGAACTTTGTGAATTGCAAAGGCAATTGAAAGCCGCTACTGGACTTAGGGCGAATAAGGCCTAGTGTCTCACTTCTTAGCACGACTTAATTTTGTAAAGAAGAAGGATGGATCCTTACGATCGTGTATAGACTACAGGTGGATCTGAATCGCGGCTACAAAGAAAGAATAGGCACCACGTCGCTAATAGATGACTCCTTCGGATCGATGAAAGGATCACGGTATTCAAAGATCAATTCTATGATCGTGGGTATCATCACAAGGATTATGAAGGTGATGATCCCAAAAACTACTTCTTCAACTCCGGCCGGACATTACGAAGCTCGTTGTAGGCATCTCGGATTGACCAATGCGCCAGCCACAGTGATTCATGAGCCCCATGGAACGCGATTCCTAAGCACGGACCGGCTTTGTACAAGTCTTTAGATGACATCTCATCTATTCCAAGAATGAAAGAGAACATGAGGAACATTTGCAAATAGTGTTGTCCTGCCATAGAGAGAACAAATTTGTATGTAGCTATCAAGTGTTCCTTCTTTTAGAAATAAATCCACTATTTAGGCCATATCCTTTCCAGCGAAGGAATCTCTGTGGACCTAGTAAAGGTAAAAGCCATTATGGAATGGCCGATACCGGAAATGCACATGAGGCGAGAATCTTCAAGCAGCGGGTTATTACACGAGATTTGTAGAAGGATTCTCGTAAATAGCAAAACCCATCACCACCTTGTAGTGTAAGGGGGTTAGGTATGAATTGACAAAAGAGTGTGATAGGGCGTTTGTTGAGCTTAAGAGGTTACTAACTAGTGCCTAATTCTATTTATGCGTCGATATGGAAAAGGACTTCATAATCTACACAGATGCCTCAAAGAAAGGATTGGGGCCGTACACGCGGTGATGGAGGTGTGATAGTTTATGTGTCAAGGAATTTGAAGAAATACGAAGAGCCAGACGACTCATGATTTAGAGTTGGCGTACCAGAATGGGGCTCGGAAACTTTGGAGGCATTATCTTGTTGGGAGAAACTTCGAACTCAAAATGCACTCATCAAAGTTTAAACATCTCTTCACTCAAAGAGATATGAATGCCAAACAAAGGCGATGGAATGAGTTTATGATGAGTACCATTTGGTATATCGACATCAAGGGAAAGGAAAATGTGGACGCAGATGCCATGAGTAGGAGACTACGTATCTTCTCCTCGGCAATTCTTAAAGGTCACTATGAGGGAACGTGTTGGAACAACTCCATGAGGAGAGTTGGTATTTAAAGGTTACTCTAAACCTCCACGGGAAGCGCTTTATCCAAAGCACGGAAGGGTATAGTTTGGAAACACACGGATTGTTAAGATATCAAGGAAGAATCTACATCCCTGAGAATGGGGATATTCAAGCATCATACTAATGGAAGTTTCCATAGATCATTTTATTGTGCGCATCTGGGAGTGAAAAGATGTATGCAGATATGAGAAGCTCTTCTTTCGGTAGGTATGAAACGCGATGTAGTCCATTTTCTCACCAAATGCCTAGAGTGTCATCCAAGGGTGAAAGCCGACCACCATCAATCGACAGGCCTCCTACAACCATACGATGTCCTCATGTCCAAATGGGAAGTCATCTCTATGGATTTTGTTGTGGGGTTACGACTCACATCCTACGTGGTATTAATACCGTCATTCTTGTGATAGTGGTTAAGTTAACTAAGAGTGCTCATTTCATCTTGCTAGAGACATCATTTATGTCACCGGGATGCGAACGCGGTAAGTTTTGGTAAGCGAGGTTATCCGTTTGCATCGAATACCTAAGAAGATCATTTCGTGAGGACTCCGTGATTCACTTCTAGATTTTGGACAAGTTTACAAATAACATCGGGACCTTGAACTTTGCCACGCCTTATCATCCCTCAACATGGGAAAATGAGATTAAATCAAGCCGCTGGGAAGACATGCTTAGGATGTATGTGATGGATAATCAAACCTAATGGGATAAGTACCTACCTTTGGTAGAGTTTGGCCTACAATACCAACAATATCATAGTTCATTGGAATGCCGCCTCACTTAAGCTTTGTATCGGAGGCCATGTAGAACGCCATTGAGTTGGATAGACTAGAAGACCGAGTAAATGCTTGGGCCAGACTCGATTCAGGAAATGGAGGAACAAGTGATTCAAATGAAAGAGATTACAGCTACGGTGATAGACGTAAAAGCCATGCGTGATGCACACAGGACCGACCGGGTTACATGGGACTGCTTTCATTTGTATCGTGTTCATTAAGAGTACCTACTTGCCTCGTGAAGGGACAGTTGTCACCTCAAATTTATAGGACCACCAGATCCAAGAGAAAATTCAACCCGCTGCCTATCGCCTCCTGCATCGCCACCCCACTTCATAAAACTCATAATGTATTTCCCGTATCTGTTTTATCGCCATTATGTTTCAGATGAATCACATAAACTAAATTGGAAGGAATCTCATGTGTACCTGGACATGTGTAGGAAATCTCTCTACTTTAGAACTACATTTATATTGGACACCATAGAACTGACACCAGAGCCGCCTAGTAGACCAAGGTCTGGGTGGGACAAGTATAGTCCATGTTCTGCTACTTGGGAAGATGCCGTGACATTACAGCGAGATTATCCTCACTATTTTGACCACCTCCTAGAGAATGTTCTCGAAGGTTAAGTGTATGTAACACCACCTTTGGATTTAGACATCCGTGATTACCTCGGTGGCCTATATATGACATTTTCTAGTCACCGGAAACTATTAAGGATACACTGGAACTTTAAAATTTATGAACTTTTATGACGTTTAAATGTTAATGATGATGATGTATGATGAGATTCATCGCTGCATGTGAATTTTTATAATCGATTAAATGTTAATGAGATGATGATGTATACGATGAGATATATTGTAAGGCACGTAAACTTTAAGTGGAATGTTTAAATGTTATTGATGATGATGTATGTAATGCGAACTATTATGTGGATGTAAACTTTACTTAATGTTTAAAAAGTTATTGATGATGATGTATACTTATGTGACACATTATGAGAATGGAAGAAATGAATGAATGTTTAAATGATATTAGGATGATGTTGATTTTATGATGTAATCTATTTTGGGTAAATGACAATATGTGAATGGGTGTCGAAATTGAACTATGGGATATTATGAGACCTATTTCTTAATTGGAAAATCCTTTGATGAATTTCTATCGGTGCATGGATACCAAAGAAATGATGCTAGCATGAAATTACATGATGATGATGGTTGAAATGTATGAGTTTGTGTTGCTGCATTTGCCAGAGGTTATGGGCTATGAAATAGCCATAAGGGATAATAATGATGAAAAGTGTATCTGTGACCATCAATCGAGAAAACATTTATGGGTATGAATATTACATTTGGAAATTTATATTGGTTTGATGCATTGCTATGATATGGATCAGTGCATGATTTCGTGCACCACACTACCCAAACCGACAAACGATGACAAAACCCTCCAGCCAGATCTAAGCCATCAGATATCTATCAGTAAGGTGTTGACCTTGGTTCTGTTAGGAGGGTGGAGGAATTTCCCAATCGTATCCTCCATTGTAGGGTGGGCCATCATAATGGTGCACCCTAGATCCGATTAGGAGGGGTGGAGGCATTTCCCACTGCATATCCTCCTAAAACCTGAAGTCACGGGAGAACGGTGCTAGCTCACACTCCCCAAAATGTGTGATGATGATTGTCAGAAGCCTGCTAGGGAAGCCAGGGCCTGAGATAGCTTACACTTACACTTTACGGTTCTATTTGAGTTAGGTCAAGATAGGCCGATTCCAAGATAGTCTAGCAGAGGACTAATAGGAAATGGAGCTGGAAGTAGGTTAGAGGAAGGATGAGTAGAATAGAAGAGACTATATGTGGAGATCGGTCTTGTGGTGGGGATTTGATGAAGAAAATGTGTATATATGAATATTCATTATTATGTATCTAAACCACAATTGTTTAAAATGAATTATTGAACCTGACAATTGTGATTAAAACTAATTCTCACACAATTAATTGATTGTTACCTTTATAAAAGACTAGTCTTACTGACTGGATTGGATGTACATAAAATAATAAAGG
Organism: Picea sitchensis; assembly: GCA_010110895.2. Taxonomy (NCBI): domain Eukaryota; kingdom Viridiplantae; phylum Streptophyta; class Pinopsida; order Pinales; family Pinaceae; genus Picea; species Picea sitchensis. The sequence goes on from SNQJ01S0027797.1 coordinate 8,010, forward strand.
GTGACACTTGATTATTAGTACATATACCAGAATTGTATGTACTAGCTACACATACATTTCTTTGTATACATACACTAGTATGTATAAATTTACTTGACTTACTTACTAATAATGCCTGCCATTTGTTATGAATGTGTGAACCTATGTTCTCGTTTTGTACCCAAGATATCTTTAACTTTGGGACGGTTTCTCTTGAAGGGTGGGTGTATGTAACGACCCTTTAATTATTAAGATGATTAATTTAATAAATAATCCTAAAATTAGCTAAACTATACTATTAAATAACCTAACTAATTAGTTATTCTTGATTAGATTCATTTAAGTATAATTAACACTTTAATCAATATGGTTAATGATTAATTTGACTATTAATTAATTAACTAATTAATAAAGTATTAAATTAAAGAGGGAGAATAAAATAAAACATTTAATTGCCATTTAAAAGTATACATGAAGGGATCACATAAGTATCCCGAGAAGATAAGAGGATTAATGAATGGATAAGTGTAATTTGTCGGAGGATATGAATTTAATGCAAGATGGAGGTCGGCATGGAGGAGGAATAAGGAGGGAGAAAGGAGTTGAGGGGATGGATTATTCCATTTCCATTTAGAGGAGAACGATTTTGGGGAGAGCTGAGTATTGGACAAAGGGAGGAAATTTGTGAGTGACATTGACAAAGTGGAATTTACAATGCACCGGGGAGCTGCAGAGGTTTTAGGCTCGGAGGGGTTGATATTCATTGATATCCTGAGCTAGGCACCAATAGTCGGCAGGGAGTGCTGGTCGGGGTGGTGGTCCTAAGGATAAGCCAAGGAGCAAGCCATAAAGAAAAAGCTGCAACATCGTTAAGGTATTTCTTTGAAAATTTATGCATTATTTTGTATAAAAATTGTTATTTAATTTTATTACTATGAAAATAGATGGTGTATGTGCCAGATTAAGTAACTTTTAAATCTCATCAGAGGTTGGTAATCAATGTTTTTTTTTTATTAACGAGAGCCATTACACTGCTAGTCGAGGATGCATTACGTTCTACTTAGGGAGTTGTTGAAGAAGAGAGGTAAGGAATCAGGGGTAGGACCAATATCAGGCCCAAAGGCATAGAAGAAAGAAGCCCCAGTACAGATGGACTCCAACAAAGAGGAAGTGATTTTAAAAATGCAAGAAGAGAACACTACCGATGTTCCCACAACTGTTGGAGCAAGCCATTTTGATAGGTAAGGATGTAAATGAAATCCTTAGTGTTGCATTTATTACAAAGCCAATGGCCAAGAATCCCAAGATGACGATCTCAATGAGTAAGGTTCTAAACCCCCAACCCATTTCTTTAGACCCATAATCCCCTACACTCGCTCAATGGCTCGAGCAACCCATATCATAGAGATTTAAAATGACCCTGAGCCTGACAAAACTCTATCCACCACTATCATGATTGAGAAACCTCCATCACCACAAAAACCCTATTTTCCACCCCATTAAATCATCATTCCATTCCAAACCATCTAATCTTAACCCATGGAGCCGGATTACCTAGAGATGTCTCAAAGCAGAGGCTAGAACTCCCTAGTCAAAACTTAGAAGTACCTGAACAAAGGCTAAAACTGACTCGCACAAACCTTGAAGCCTAGAACTAGTATATTATACCATTTGTGTCGATTAAGGAAACTTTTTCGTCAACAAAGATGCAAGAAGAATTAGATTCGCAAGCCCTAATCCTGAAGCGTACTTCCTCAACAAATAAAGTTGAGGGTGTTGTTGGAAGCGCAACCCCAAAGGATGGGCTCCAAAAAGAAGTGAAGATACTTGAGGTTAATAAGGAACCTGAGTCAAATTCAGGACAAAGCACAATGTCAGCATAGGAATAGATGGAGCTAGTCCTCCAAAAACCTCAACAAAGGTAATGAGTTGTTGCAACTCTGCTTGTCTAGGATAGAATTTCTAACTCTCCTATCCTCAATGTTGTGGTTGAGGCTTGCGCCAGGACTATCGACAAGAGAGGAGGAGGTGAAGACTCCCTTATATCAATCAATGGCTAGTGGAATTCCACTACAGGTCCAACCAGCCAAGGACACCACCCCTTCTTCCCTTGAACTTGCATAGTGGTCAATAGTGCGGCTAGTAGGAATGATTAGGGATTCACCTGATCAATTGGATTCGAGGCTCTAGCATGCCAAAAGGACTGTATATGTAGAACATAGGAATTCCTGAAGATCCAAGGCATCATAGAATCTGGAACGAGTCCAGGAGAGGCTTTCTAAAGCCTGGTTGGAAATAAGGAAGGTAGCACCTCAACTACAAGAATCCAGTGCTACAAGAGAACCTGGGCATCAAATTGAGCTACTCCAAGGGGCATGGTAACATTTGGTCATTCTCGTAGAGAAGCTAGAAGTGCAGTTGCAAGAAAGCTAGAAGGAAGCGGAACATCAACCTCATAAGTTGCAAGAAGAGATGGATAAGGTAATGATGGAAGGAAGCAATGCTCGAGCAACACTACACAAATGCACAACAGAATGCAAAAATATTTTCAAGGAAGTCAACGACTAGATGGGAATTATAGCAAGGCACAACCAAACTTTAGAGGATGTGCAAATTAATAATACAAATTGTTGAATGAAGAAGATGTACCACCATGGACCTAATTCTCGAGCAATAATAACCAAACTAAATTCAACAAGTGGATAATGAGCTAAGCTATTTGTTTGAGGCACAATATGTAGCCAAGAAGGATCTCCACAAATTATGACATTTCATTCAGACAGTGTATATGAAAATTCATTAGGTGGATTCTACAACATACTCTGAATGGAACTCCCATTTTGCATCCAATCCCAAAGGATGTATCACGGATGTGACTCAACAGTTTATACCCAAAGCCTTACTCCTTGCTAGAAAGTAGAAAGATAAAATTGGGAGTTTCTAGGAAGTCAAGAAGAGGGCCTTAGAGTTGGTCCTAGAGTTGGTCCTACTCTGAAGAAGATAAAGAAAGCCCAAGCAGAGGAGGAAATCAAACCAGAGAAGGAGGACAAGGAGGAAATTGTTACTCCTAGAAGATGTGAAAGAGACAAGTACTTGACCTCAAGGAGATTAAAGGCTTCAGGGTCGTGAGTCTCATGGGCTTCTATTCATTTTTTTATTTGAAGTCAGATAAGAAGGACTACAGTCCCATTTTTTGTTTAACATGAGTTGCACAATCTACATAATAATATGGACAAAGTGGAGAAAAAGTAAAAGAAATAGAAATTGGCTTCAGAAAGGGGCAATGCAACACCAACAAGCCAAAAAGAAGCTACACGAAAAGAAAGCATGCGATCCCAAAGCCCAAAGATCCTACTCAGCCTATATATCATGGGAATACTATTTTAAAACGGTTGGGTTGTCTAGTGTTGGTTGGTTGGATGTGATAGTTATTGTTCTTGTTGGGTTTAGTTGAGAAAAGGTTCGGTAATTGTAATTTTTATACGCTTTGGTAGATAGATTCGTGACATGAGTCCGAGCTCCGTAAGTCTACAAATATAATACTAATTTGTATCTTTGATATTGTATTTGGCAAGTTTTGATGATAATATATGAAGAAGGACACGGGATTTTGAAATATAATGTGCCATTTTGTGTTATTCTTACGAATTGTATCTTTAAAGTACTTCTTTATTCTTGATGGGATCCATATGATATATCTCTATATGAATGATTTTTGCAACTTAAGTATCTTTAGTTCCAATATGCATGAGTTCAAATCTCTTATGTAGTTAGTCTATCTTGTGCAAGATCATGATGAATCTTGAATAGTCTGAACCCACCTACATTCTTCTTACCCTTCCCCTATCCTTCTATCTTGGTTGTTCTTCAGGTGAGACTTCTTATCTTCATACGAGATAAACATTCCAGCACTCTAGACTACATCGGTACCCTTTAGTTGGTAACCTGAAGAATAACTGGCCCGATGAATTACGTGCCAACACAACTTCTTATATGGTGATATCCTCGGGAGAATCCATTCTAGAACAACAAGCTTCTTCACCTCCTATATTATCCCAAAATCCATCTATAAATAGGGTACAAAAAATGATCATGCAAACAAGAATCATTAAACTTTATCGTGATCTACATATCTATTCCTCTTGTTTCTTCTCTTGAATTACCATAGGGATAATCCATTCTTATTCTTCCATGGGTTTTATGACACCAACCTCTAACATATTATAAATTTCTTCCTTCCACATTCCCTCGGCTATACACACTAGATTCAATCTTATAAGGCATTTGTCTTATTACATAACATCTAGATTCAAATGACATTCATCTCCCTACTCCTTCTACTCCTAACTGAAAGAACGCCACTGAAATATAGTAACTATACTCATGCACAACTCTCTTATTATTTCTACTAACTCATTATCCCACACTCCAATACTTGCAATATTTAGGTTCTTTGTTGCTCCAATATTTACCTTCTTGATCTTTAGTGGTGCAACATAATCTTCTGGTCTAGCATTGAACCTTCTACTTCTTTTTATCCTTCAACTTTTGTGATCTTGATTTTGCACAATTTTTCTTCTATTGGATCTTCCTCTCTTTGTGACATGATAATGGCAGTAGAAACTGTGATACTCTCTGCTCTTCCTGCCTTGATAATATGCCAAACTATCTACTTTTGGTTCTTCAAAAATTCTATCTCTTACCAACTTGAGTGTTGTATCTATTTCTGGATTCTCTTTATCCAATGTAAATGTAATCAAAAAATTCTACTTATCTCTTCCCAATTTGTAGTTTATCTGCATTGTTCCAATTTTGTGTACCAATTCCTTAGAATACCTTCTAGTGTATGAATAATATGATGTGGCCACTCTTCTGGTGGTATCAATATCCATTGGGTTATATATTTGTCTATATGTTCTCTGGGTTGTTCACTTCCATCATACTTCTCCACATATTTGTTCTCCTACTTTGTGTGAAATCTAATGCGCAATAACGTCTTGCATTGATACTAGTTATTAATATTCTCTTTATGTGTACCCCAACAACGGGTAGGTGTATCTTTCAAAGAAATATACAAAACTAGTAACCTCTGACCAAAACTTCAAATTCAAAATCCCTTGTTAAAATTCCTCTAAATCATTCACTCCATGAAAAATGGGAAGTTCTCTTATCTCCTATAATACAATCCCATCTTAGTGCACTGTCACCCTTCTTGCGCATATTCTGGTGGATAATTCATGAAATCTATAATGAAAATTATTTAGTCTTGTTTCAGAGTCTGAATCAAAGGATTTGATGCACCTCCAACTCAACATGCCATCTATTATTGGGTTCGCATAATCATCTTCTCGCGTGATAGTTCTATACAAATGGTTTGGCGTCTTCAATAAATGTTTTGTCTCAGCCTACATATATTCCTTATTCATATGGATCTAAAGGTGCAATAACTATGTATTATCCACATTCAAAGATCATATTTCTAGTATTCAAGTTGATATTAACCTAGTTTTAAAAATCCCAATCAAACCCCAACAACGTTGGATATGGTGAATTGTTATCTACTATGTCAAAAACCTCAAAGTCTGCCATAGTGCACACACCATATAGATCTACCGGTATTCCCTTCAATCTACCAATTCATACCATTCTATGCAAATTTTCTAGCTTCAACTCAATAGGTGAAAAACCCAATGTAGGTTCCCCATGGCTTCCCATGTGTTTTTAGGAAGAACATTTACTTCAAGCCCTAAGTATAGTATGATATAACCCATATTGAAATATCATCCAATGTTTGCATTCAATCTAAATTCCCTAATTTTTATTCTCTTCTTACGAACCTTATTGACTCTTTTGTGTTCTAATTTCTACTCTTCTCCAGAATTATGATGCAGGAGCATCTTTCCAAGCCAGCCTACGCTGTACCATCCATCACATCAAGTGCACATTCAATAGAAGGATAGAGGAGCATCTCTCTCATTGTTCAAACCTTGAAATTGTATTAAATGTTGTATGGTCAGGAGCCAAAAGCCATGCATGTGCTTTTGAAGGTTGTTTTAAATGGTTGTATGCTACATCTAGATCGGATTTGGACTAGAGCAGCCATTCAATGTAATTTAATGTGAATTAAAGAGAGTTAGAGGGAGTGAAGAGCTCAAAGAGTCCCTCTTTGTGTCTAGATTGAGTTCGGAGAGAAGAACAGAGAGAATACGCTTAGATAGGAGAGGAGAGACTTAGACTCATGGTAGCCCGAGATCTTAACAACACATTGTAAAGAGGCATTCTATATTAATACAATCAGAAAGCAATTTTTCCTGCATGTTATTCTATGTATGTTCATGAATGTCTTTATGTGTTGGATGATATGTTGTAGATGTATGTTAGATGTGCATTTGCAAGGATATAGCAGATTCCTTATCCGAGAGTTCTTTGATTTCGTGTTCTGATTCTTCAGGGTTTCATACAAGAGTGGCTCTACGTGAGCATCATGGTCTATATGTTTAGTGCAAGGAGTGCACTTATGAATTCCACAGAATTTTACAAAGACGGTCGAGAGCTTACTCACCAAGTCGCTGGCTCAAGGGAGAAGACTCAACGTTGTTGAACACCTTGAAGGAGAAATTCGTGCAGAGGAGAGCACAAAGAAGAGAAGCAAAATTGTTGAGAATTCTATAAAGGCTTTTCCAAGAGCATTGAGAAATGTAACAATGCATCAGGAGAACTCTATTTCAATTCTCGCTGAGAAGACAGTCACCGAGGAATATGGAGAAATATACCGTGGGCATTGAGTTGGTGAAAGTGTGAACAGAAGGAACTCTCTCGATTTTTTGAGATAAGAGAAGTGTCACATAAATACACTCATAGGGTTACTGAACAACCTATAGGCTCAGCAAAGCATGCTTGAGCAGGAAGTTGCAGAAGAGGGCACTTCCATCCCTTTCAAGGAGAGAAAGGATAGAGACACTTTGAGGTCGAGCCACGTGATAAGTCAGAGGAGAAGTACACCGCATGCAAGGACTTCAAGGACTCAGAGAGGTCAAGAAAACCCTTGGAGGGTCTATAGTTTGAGGATCTCGTGAGGGATAGCTGCCCAGAATGCAAGAGTCATCCAAAGGAATTGAGACCTTAGAGGAAACAAAGGTCGAGACCTTTGGAAATTTAGAAAATATTCCAAGGAAAGGAAGAAGGCCATGCTCAATATAGAGAACAACTGCTGTTGTTAACCGTGATGAGAGGTGAGATCTGGTTCATTGAAGTCTACGTCCAGATAGATGCAGGAAAGAGCACAAGGAAGAGAACCAGATTTAGGCCATCGGATCTAGTGGTAATGGACCTGACAGCCACCTGGATCAGGAGGAGTTGCATGGAGTTTAACCTCTAGAAGGTCATGTAGGAGAAGAGTTGAAATGGATGGTGGAGACGCTTCGTGGAGAAGTGCTAAAAATCTCGTGGACCGTCAGATCCCATAGATCAGAGAGAAGGTTAAAGGGAGTGTATTTTGATACTCGAAGCCTAGGAGAGGTAGTGGCCATTGATGAGAAGTGCTAGGAGCCATTGATTCTATTTTGAGTGGGATTGATTTCGCTATTTTGTGTTCATCATTTCGCAATTTCGATGATATGAGTCAAGCACTTTTATGTTGAAACTCTGTGAGTCACTTAAATGCCATATGTCCTTGGAGCAGGGCTAATATGGAGGAAGCAACCGCATGGTCTGAGATTTGGTCATGGGATAATCATTAGATATCCATTTTGGCATTTTGGAATTTCACATTTCGAGTCCCGAGATCGAAGGGCCTAGAATCGCTTACAAATTTAATCAATAAATCATGAATTTAACATCCTGCGCGGGACCGGTCACGTAGATTTTGCATTTCAGACTGTCTGGATAGGCTAGATGCTGGGAGATGTGGAGTCCCACTCATGAAATCGCGAAACCCCAAAATCATCTAGATAAGGAATAGCATGAGCCGATCCGCTAAGCCTCTTCGGCATTTCCGCAACCGAATTGAAGAGTGAAGGAGTCGGAGACGGGAGTCCCACTGTGAAATCATGAAACAATCGTGGCCATCGATCTCTCCAAAGGTGAAATTTCAGAGTTCGAGGAATAGAGTGAGAAGTGGTTTGAGTCGCTGCATTTCAAACTCTCTACAGAAATCTCAATACCGCCAGGATCGTTGAATCGAGGGAGGTTCATAGCCATCGGTCTCATCTAAGGGAGGATTTCGGGTTTTGAGGTTTGAAGAGTCGAAAGCGTTGAATCTCTTGCATCGCTGAGTCACAAAATGTGAAAGGCATCTCTTGGTCCGGTGGTCACAACATCATAGTCGCCATGGGGGGTGAAGAATCACGCCTGTTGCATGTTGTGTAGGTGGGGTTTTTCGTGGAAGGACTTGTGGATTGTTTTATTGGAGGTTCTAGCATGGACCGAAGGAGATAATACATCTTAGTATTGTGAGGGAAGAAATAACTAAGACTAGGAGGCTGCGCAGAACCTCGGTTGAGGCATGGGGTGTCATACAATTGTGGTATCAGAGCTAATCCACTTATATCCCGAACAAAAGGAAGATGGTGATCCATAAGTTTTCTAGGTGGGCAGACAGAGGATGAATATGGGATACTGAAGGCCATGGTTGTGGTCATAGGGAAGACCACAAGCAAAAGAAAAATCTAGAGATGGATATGGAACTCACTGAGGTGAGGGAAAGAATAGATAAACTTGCATTGTGAATGCAACAAGATGCAAAGACACATTGGGTATTTGAATGGCCCATGAAGAGAAAAGTGAAATTGCCAGTAAATAAATTGTTGGCTAGAAGATAGCAAAGGCTGTTGAGGAGGTGGCCAAGGTATGTGAAAATCCTCAGGACCACAGAGGATATGGTTCATGCCCCGGAACCGTATCGAGAAATCATATGATGATGAAAAAGGAGAGACCAGCAGAGATCATAGACTACCAAGTGGGAAGAGATGGACTTTAAAATTGCCAGGTGGGCCAGAAAGAGATCAAGGAAGGTCTGAAGTATTGCCACGAGGGAGGTGCTCAAAGTTGAAATTATGAGGAGGGAAAGGGAGAGAAGATGAGTCCACGCGAGAGTCTCATGAACTGTGAGGTGAGTTTGAACTCAACAGAGGAGATGATAGAGAAGGAAGATCAAGAGCGCTATGATGATTGGAGGGATAAGATTATTCATACCTAGCAATGAGTGGAGCCGGCGCACAGGATGAAGGTGCAAGAGAGGAAGAAGGACAACCAGAAGAAACTGTCACGAAAGAAGAGTTAAAGGCATATCAAGAGATACCCTACAGAGGGAGAGAAGAAGATGAGCATTCTAAGAATGGCTCAAATATTTCAGCCAGGAAGCTGAAAAAACTACCCGCAATGACCGGGTTTATAGTAGAAGAAGAGCATGAAGATAAGATGCTAACTCCATGGGAGAAGGAGTTAGAAATGATGGAGGATTGGCTGAACAACCCAGAACCGAGTGAGATGACTACCATGAGTAGACAATCATGCATGTTAGTAGAGGAGCATTCCGAGGAATAGCTCAACAATTTTAGCCAGGAAGCTAATGATAATGATGATCAGAATGCCGCGCATGCAGAGCAGATGAAGGAAAATTATAGTTCCGAGGAGTAGCCGGAGGAAGTCAAATTCAACCACAACATTAAGGAAATGGCAGAATAAATTTTGTTAGAGAAGGTGACTGAACAATAGATTAGTCAAGAAGATAAGATTACAGAGCTGAATTTGTAGCATGGTGGCAAGTTGAGGCCACAGAGGAAGAAGATAGTCTGGGGGATAAGAATGATCTATCCATTTGTAGGGAAGAAGTGAAGCAGAGCATGTTGTGAAAGGAAATCCAACCATGGGAGAAGTTGGATGAGGAGATTGAGAATATTATAAGGTTGATGTCGAGGTCAACAATGGAAACTACCAGTGAGGAGGAACCCTGCAGAGGATAACCTACCATAGCAAATAGTGGGGAAATGGATGCACAAAGAAGAAGAAAGCACCGAGTGGATGAACAACTCCAAAGAACTATTTGGGATCCGTGATTTTGGATACCATGCTCAGAAGCTCATGGGAAGGAGCTCATGAATTTTCATAACAGAGAGGTATGATGCAGATATCAAGCCCAAGCCAACTACGTACAGCCAATCAACACATCGCTTATTATTCATTAGAAGGAGAGGTGTACCCTCGTTTTCAAATTTTGAAATTGTATTTAGTGTTGTAAGGTTGGTAGAGCCAAAAGCCATGCATGTAAGCATGCTTTAGATAAAGGTTTCTTTAAATGGTTGTAAGGCTGAGATCTAGATCTAATTTGATCTAGACAACCATTCAATGTAATTGGAATGTAATTCAATGAGAGTTGGTGAGATGGAGGGAAGAGCTCGAGTAGCCCCCTTTTGTAAAAATATCCTCTTTGTATCTAGATTGAGTCTCGGAGAGAAGAACAGAGAGAATAGGTTAGATAGAGAGGAGAGTCGAGACTCCATTGCAGTCAGAGCTCGAACACATTGTAAACAGGCCTTATATTAATACAAATATAGCAGTTTTTCCTACATGTTATCCCGTGTATGTTGATGAATGTCTCTTTATGTGTTGATGATATGTTGTGATGTATGTTAGATGTGCATTTTGCAGGGATAGATAGATTTTCCTATATGAGAGTTCTTTGATTTCGTGTTTGGATTTTGTGGCTTCATGCAAGAGTGCACATCTGACATTACGGTCTCCAGAAGCCAATGCAAGAGTGAACTTCAATTCTACAGACTCGTGACAAAGATGTGCTGTGAGGGCGCATCACCAAGTCATTGACTAAGGAAGAATTTCAAGGTTAAGTTGAACACCTTGAAGGAGAAACTGTGAAGAGGAGATCACAGAGAGGAGAAACAAAATTGTTGAGAATTTTGTATACATGCCCAGAGGGCATTGAGCAAATGCACAGGATGCATTAAGAAGAACTCTATTTCGAGTTCATGATAGCTATCGTAGTCACTAAGGAATTTTGGAGAACTCTGTCTGGTGGGCATTGAGTTGGTGCAATTGTGCATAGAAGGAACTCTTTCATGTTTTGAGATAAGAGAAGTGTCACAGAAAGACACTCACAAGCTTACTGAACACCCTGTAGGCTCAAAAAAAGCATGCTTGAGCGTGCTGCGTATGAGGCACTCCTCATCCTCTAAGGAGAGAGAAAGGATAGAGACACTTTGAGGTCAGAGCCACAAAGAAGCTTAGGACAGATAACACTTTGTGTGTGGAGACTCTGCAAGGAGTGCAGGGGTCAGAAGAGTCTTTTGAGGATTCGAGAGTAAAGCTCATGAGGAACAGCGTTGAGGAAAACACGCACAGAAAGGCTCAAGCTATTGGAGTTCATAGAGGAGAAGGAACACAAAGGTCAAGGCCTTTGAAACTTCAAAAATATTCCAAGGGAAAGGAAGAAAGGCATGCTCAAGGTAGAGCACAACTATTATTAGATCAATTGGAGAGACGAGATCTAGTTCATAGTCTACGCCCATACGCACGCAGAAAGTGCACACGAAGAGAAACTAGACTGGAGCCATCAGGATCTAGTGCAAGGACCAATAGCCACTGGATCCTAGAGAAGCAGGGAATTTAACCTCTCGAGGTCGATAGCTAAGAGTCGAAATGGACGTGAGATACTGAAGTGCAATTGATCGGAGTCAGACTACCAAAGAGAAGGTTAAAGGAGTGTCCGCCGACACTCAAAGCCCAAGAGGTAGTTTCCATCTGGATGAGAAGAAGGAGCCATTGATTCCTTTGGAGTGGGATTTCACATTTCTAAGATTTCGAGTTTGGAATTTCGCACCTAATGATTGGCGAGTTGAGGCACCTGGCAAGAAACCCCGGTCGCTAAATGTGATGTAACTTGAAATCAGTAGTTGTGGTCACATAGGAAGTACGGGTATTGGTCCCAGATTTGGTCAGACACTGGCCGATAGCCATTTCTGGACATTCTACTACCGCATTTTGAGGTCCTGGAGATCGGCGATCGGACCATACGAACGAAATCACAGATTTTGAAATCCCAAAAAGTGGGTTGTGGTCATGGGTAGCTTTCGGCATTTCGGGACCTGTGTTCTAGAGGCCAGAGGTCGAGAGATGTGAGTCCTGAACAATAAATAGAAAAAACCTCAAATAATGGAGGAATAGCATGAGCCGAGCCTAATCCCTTTTCAGCATTTCAACAACCGAGAGTTCAAGAATGAAGGAGTCATGAGAGAGGGAGTCCCGACCATGAAATCAGCGAAACCATCATGGTCGCCGATCTCGGCCAAAGGAGAAATTTCTGAGTTCGAATGGATATCAATGGTTGTCACGATTTTCAAATTCCCGCTACTAAAATCTCAATATCGCTAGGATCTGCTGGAATCAAGGAGGTTCATAGTCACGATCCGCTTCATGGTTTATCAGTTTTGGGGCTGAAGAGTCAAAGACTCAAGCTCAGACTGGGCTTGAGTCAAATGTGGAAAGGACTTCTGGTGGTCTCGAGGTCACTAACGTCGGTCGTGGGGTGAAGATATCACCGGTGCATGTTTCATGCAGGTGTGGATTTTTGTGGAAGGACGGGATTGTTTTCGAGTCTTTAGTGGACTCAAGGAGCTAATCCGCATCAGTTAGAGGGTATTCCATCTAAGACTGTAGGAGGTTTACAAACCTACTGTAAAAGGCACAAATTCTTCAACAACTTTGTAATACTTACATTTAGTTTATCATTCACAATCCTCACACCTAAAAAAGTTTTGTACTAATTTTTCTTAATGGATTTTCTTCAAGGTTCTGATTAAATAAATATGAACAATACACATCGTACATCAATATATCCTAGATTTTACCTGCAGATGTATTGTCCTTCAAAATCTCTTGTTCAGATTCCTTGAATTTCCTTTCTTTGCATTTAAAAATTCCTTTGGAATTTATGGCCTTCCTAAACCCATTGGTATGTTTTATTAATAGGTTGGTTGCCACCGATGTCAACCTTGAAGGAAGTTGGAGAACCTGTGCCTAATGGGACCCAAGTTTGTTTGATGGATAATTGCATGAGTTTTGATATATTTGTAATAATGTTATTCTATATACTAGCATGTCATGAAATTTCCAGCTGGTATAGAATGACATTATTAACTCCCTACTAAGAGGAGTTTGGTAATATGAAGGAGTGAACCCTTAATGAGTCATCTAGGAAGTCAAAGTAGCTCTCAAAGTGGTTTAAGAGATTTTAGAACAAACACAAAGTTATGACAGTCAAAGATGATTTTCACTAAATACAAAGTAATGATAAAGTCAAAGAGGACATTTGAACACAGTGAAGTGACAAATGTGAGGACGGTTTTAAATAATAAAGTGAAGTGGACAAATCGAAGGAAAGATTATTTAAATAATAAAAGTAAATTGAGAACTTTCTAATTGAGGGAAAGTAATAGGCTAGTGACAACCCAAAATGAGAAATGGGTTATGTCCAAGTGGCTATTGCATACAGGACAAGTCGAAAATTGGGCACCTAGCATAGGTGATCGTGACAAAGCAGCTATGTAAGCAAAGGACCTAGAAAATGTTTAAAAGGAGGCTACTTGGATGAGCATAAATACAGTTGTCCTCTCATTTTAATCCCAAATTGAATATTGAACATTCATAGGGTAATGAGGTAACTGGGGATATCTGAATCCAAACTTAGAGGGAAGGCAGAAGTGAAGAAGAAGGATATTCATGAGAATTAATTCTTTTGATACCTTTCAAGGTATATATATTTGCCAGTCAAATATCCACCATTTTGAAAAAAATCATAGAACGATTCAAATCAGAAATGGACAGGACATTGATAAAACATATCCAAGTAGTAGTGGTATGAATTTGATTCATGGGTCACTTCAGGGAATTTGGGATTGATATCTCCGTGGAAGTACTAGGCTCTTTGCCAGTCCAAATCGAGTAAAACCCATTTTCCAATGCTAATGTGGATCTCAAATTTGGAACCAATTTGTAGATGGATGACACAATACCAACAATTCTACCGTGTACTCTGATGAAACAATGGAAACCCTCTGCCCATCAATCCTGTGAAACCACACAAATTCATCATGAATTGGTCCCTTAAGGAAACAATATTCACTCAAGTTCTCATTGGAATCCTCTAAAGAGACGGAATAAAAATCCCAACATTTACAGCTGAGATCTCAAGTCAAAGAAGAAAATCTTCTTCAAACCCCATGTAGGTCATTTCAAACAAAATGTCATGAGGAAGATAAGAAACACAATCTACTTCACGAAACAATGAAATATAAATGCAATCATAGGATTGGGGAGAACTAAATCAAGAAGTATATAATTGTTCAAAGCAACAAGATCTCTTCCCATGACTCTGGACCCTACATAATCGTGAATCCGCATGAAATTGCCAATAATATAAAACTCCCAATAAGCATGGATGGATTGCATGGAATATTCACAACAATTGAGATGAGAAATGAATAGGAAATTCCAGATGTAAAAGAAGAAGCCCTAAAAGAATCCAAAGATCAAAAGCAAAAGGAAGAAACACTAAAAGAATATAGGAAAGAATATGACATCCTCAAGATGATTGATGGAAGTGGCCACATTATCGAAACTAGACAAGGATATAAACCAGAGGGTATACTCTTAAGCTTCCTTTGTTGTTTTAATTTAGGATGGTGACATTTTTCATAAATGTCCCTGGTAAGAAAATAGAGGAAATGATGAAGGTGACTCCAAAAGAAGACAAACATATAGGAAAAGAACTAAAAGAAAAGTTTTCATGAAAATTTATGCACTCACAAGAAGATGATGCATCAACATGAAGATGAAGCCAATGATTATGAGATTATTAAATTGGTGCAGGTTCATGTCAATAGGAAGACTGAATAAAGAGGTCTCCAAAGAATATGGAGAATCCAAGAAATTAGAGAAGGATCATCTAGAGGAATTATTGAGTGTCATAAAATTTGACTTAAGAGAAAGAGAAAACAAGAAGCCATGCTTAACTAGACAACAAAGAAGGACACTCTAAGAATTAGAAAAACATCACAAATTTGTCTAAACTCACATAATATAAAATAATTGAAGAAGCATCAAAGAACAACTAGAAGAAGAGATAGGATCATTGAAAATTTGAAGCAGAGATTGTCACACACAGTGACTTCAAAAGAAAAATATGCATAGCCTAAAAAGTTTCAATGACATTATCACTACCAAAGGCCTAATCTCATGACAATTTAGACTTGACATAACCATATTGCAAAGGATCAAGCTTCAAAAATAGAAATGTAAGAAACATATCCAAAGATCTAAGTGAAAAAAAAATCAAAGTGGATAGAAGCGTCTACAGAGAAAATTACGTGGATACCTCTAATGAGAAGATCTGATTTCAAAATCAACGACCAACAAAATAGATAGGATCTCTGTGGAGGAATAAGGATTCATAATAACAGCTCCTTTCGTGTAAGATCTTCAACTCCGAGGAATCAAACTATCGCTTTGGTTTATTTTATGCATGTAATACTTTTGTACATAAAGCTGAATTGCAGAGCTAACAACACAAACATAAACAACTTTTAAAGTCATGGGCTAATAAAAGGTTATCCAAGAAGGCCTAGTGGAACAAAGAGAATAAGTTACAACATGTGTTTGAATCATTGAGAAGTGAAGTGAAATGCTACAGTTGTAACAACTTTGACACATGGAAAATATTATGCATTATCAATCCCTCCTAGGAGAAACCACATAATATAACAACAACAGAATAAATAACAATCACAAACATGAACCTAAGTGACATGGATAAGAAAGAAGAATCAATACAATAATGAAGAATGCACACTGCTCCACAATCTAAGAAGAAGAAATAGGGTTGGTATGTTCACAGTTATTATTCAAAACACATGAGATGTGATAGAGACATGTTTCTTACATTAAGAAAGGAAAGAGAGGGATCGGCCTCTCTCCTTCGAAATGATGATTCAATCAAAATCATTTGAAAGACACACCTTAATTGGGAACAATAATACAAAGAAAAACGTTCTGAATATGAGGAATATATGAAACATAGTCTTCTAAGTGTGGGTCAACAAGACTAAAGTAATAAAGTTACTTTGATTCACAAAAGTGAGATAAGAAAAGAAGGTTCAAGAAAATGATTGCTAACCATGAGAACTCAATCAACGATATGTGTTAAGTGAAATTGGAAATGAAAAGTGTTTTCCAAGAAAGGAAGATGAAAGCTATGGAACAAGAATGGGTCACATACATTTTATAACCTGACAAAGTCAACAAAAGGAAGCAAAATGAGAAATGCCCAAATCACTTGTAAAACCAACCAACAATTTATGCAATAAATTGTCAACAAGGAAAGAAAACAAACACTGTGTTCAAATCTAAAAGTAATATTCAATGATAAGACCAATGGAAATTTTCCATAATTTAATCATCTAGTTGGACCAACTACAACAAATGGTTTAAAAGGTGAGAAATAATTTACATTATTAGTTGATGAATTTACAGGAATGATTGAAATTTTCTTTCTCAAGAATAAGTCATAAGCTTTGGAAGACTCTTCAGATCTATAAGGAAATGGTTGAAAATGAAATGGATTCAAAATCAAATGTTTGAGATATGATAATGGAGCAGAGCTCACTTCAAACAAATTTATGTACTACTACAACAATCATGGAATAGTATGAAATTCTTCGTTGCTAGGACACCAACAAAATGGAGATGTTGAAAGAAAGAATGACAAAGGCGGTGAAATGGCTCAAACAACGATAATATCCCAACTGATGATATTTTGGACATAGAAAGTGAATACAATAGGTCACATTCAAAACAAAATAATGCTTAGAAAAAACACTGAAAAACGCCTACTCTAGCTATGGAAATGAAGACCAACTAATGTGAAACACTTCAAAGTTTTGGAAGAAAATGCTACATGAAAAGAGAAGATGAAAAATGGGAAAGTTTGATTCTCCCAGTGTGGACAAAGGAGTACTGTTGGTTACTTCCAGACAAGAAAAGCATGTAAGTGTTACAACCTGAGATTGAAAAAAATTGTGGAAAACATCAACACAACAATTGATGAAACAAAGAGATGAATTCAGTTAAAAGAAGAAATGAATCAATGGAACAACTTTATGAAGAAGAAACATAAGATGAAAAATAAGGGGAAAAAAAAGAGGATCCTACAAAACCAAAAGAGAAAGTTCAATAAGTAACTCTAAATACCTGAAGTAAATGAGTACAGCAGAATCATCCTTCAGATCGGATCATTGGAAACAGCATTTAGGAGCTAATTATACATTAGAATGCATTCACCAAAACAAACGCACCCAGCACTCATATCTACGATTCAACTAACCTATGTTGAAGAGGCCAGCAAGGATAAAATTTGGAATAAGTCCATGGATGAAAAAATTGTATCAAATAAAGAAAAAATGACACTTGGAAATCGGCTCCAAGACCAAAGGATAAGAATTGACAATAAATGGGTTTTCATGAATTAATTAAATGAAGATGGACAAGTTACAAGTGTTGGATTACTGAGAAAGGGGGGGGGGTGAATAAGTAATAGAGAAATTGGCCTGTTTTAACCATATAATCCAAGTGTTATATCAATGAAGCATTATTATGCAATAACTGCAGAGTAAATAAGCAATGAACAAATGAACAATCATACACATACATAGTACACTAGTGTTTTATGTGGAAACCCAAATCAGGAGAAAACTATGGAATTTTTTTTCTTATATGTCTTGAGGAATTACATTCATTGGAAGCACCAACTTCCTTTTTTTTCTAGCTGCAACTGGAAGGAGGCTCCAACCCCCTAATTTCTCAGGCTACAACCTGAGGGAAGCTCCAAATCCCCAATTCTCTGGCTACAACCAGAAGGAGGCTATAACCCCCTATTTTATTCGGCTATAACTGGAAGGTGGATACAACCACCTATCCTTGCCCTATCCTACCACCCTGAAGTAGAAGTAGAATGATGGAACCACTGTCACACTATCATTGTGAGATATACCACTTTAAACCTATACCAATAAATATGAACCATGCATCAACCTATACCTCAACCTGTAATCAACCTGTACCATAAAAAAGTGCATCAACCATGCACCAACCTGTAATCAACCTGCACCATAAACAAGTACATCAACCATGCACCAACCTGTAATCAATCTGTAGCATAAACAAGTGCATCAACCATGCACCAACATGTAATCAACATGAACCATAAACAAGTGCATCAACCATGCACCAACTTGTAATCAACCTGTACCATAAATAAGTGCATCCAACCATGTACCAAGTATGCGCCAATCATGTTTCAACTACTCATCACCTATGACTCATCAATATGTACCAACATCATCAACTATACACCTCATGTATGTGCGCCAACTCATCAACTACTTGTCTCAACCATGTACTCAACATGTACCACAACCAAAAGCCCTCATCAATTTCATCATCCAAATATGATTTGTAGCTCTATAATAGACCTGGTGTATATGATCACATTCCTGCAAACCTTCCTTAACTTTAAAAACAAGAGACTAGCATTTTCATCAAACTTTTCTTTAATCTCACATGCCTAGTTTTGGATTAGTCAACAACCCTAACTTGAAGTAATCATAACTTTGAACCTGTAATGTTTAAAGATAAAAAACTGATATACAATGTTCTTCAATTTGTTTTATGCAATTCCTCCAAGTTTCACTACTTGGAACCTCTTAGAGAAGGAGTTATAGTAAAAATGACATACCTTGCTGAATTCTGGCTTATTCTAGAGAGCGACCTTGTAGAGAATGCCCCGCACAAAATATTTGATGAATTTATATGAAACTGTTACAAATCATACTAAATATAGTACCCTAAGAAACACATTTAGTCTCACTAAATTTGGATCTGTTATGAAGAATTTATGACGTTTGTACCCGAAACACTTGATTTTGACTAGTTTCAGGACCGACCACAAACCCTATTTTCCACAGAGTGTAACTCCCAAAATACAATGACCCACAAGATGAATTGTTTACCACAGATACTTGGATATGTTTAATCACTTTCATATCAATTTAAGGATCTGAATCATTATAGAAAAAACGTTATAGAGAAAATGGTGAGATGACCTGTAAATAATATACCTTAGAAAGCACCATCAAAAGAATTTATCCTTCCTTGCATTTCAGCCTTCTTTTCTTCACTTTCCTCAAAATTTCAGCTTATATATCATTTGGTTACCTTAGAAACCTATATATATTCAATATTCTCAAGTGTGTTTCAAATGAGAGAGCCTTGCCTCTTATTTATACTCTCCAAGTAGCTTCCTCAAAAACATCTTCTAGGTCACTTAGCCCACTTTCCTTATTTTCTGGTTGGGTCCACTTCTAATTTCTCCATTAAATTTATTATTGAAATAATTTATTTTGTATTCACTTTGAATCATAATACACTCATCACTTCACTTTATTATTTACCTTTTAAAATCTCTTAAACCACTTTCACTACTTTGACCTTTGGGGCTTCTAGATGACATATGAGGGTCCTCCAACTTCGCAAGGCCATAACTCTCAAACCGTGAGGAGTTATGTGATGTTATACATACCACCAGAAATGGCATGACTTTTAATATCCATATAGAATAGTATTATCTAAAAATATATCATAAATCATACCATTACCCATCAAACAAACTTGGGTCCATTACCCAAACCTGTGGTCTCCAACTTCTCATGGCCATAACTCTCTAACCGTGAGGAATTATATGACGTTCCACATACCACTGAAAATGACATGACAAGAACTATACATATAGGATATTTTCCCTCACAATTTCACTTTCCTTCATCTCATTCCACAATTAAGCATGGGTTCTCTTACTCCACAAAGTGTCTTCCCGTGAGGGATTTCACCATAATGGGACCACTTTGGAGTTCATCCATATTTACTTCTTATCAACCATGACAAAACAATAATGAGTCATATTTACATCAAACAATATTCGGTCCATTACCCAAACCTTTGTGCTATGGGGCTTTCTTCAAGGGTTGACATAAATGACAACCAACCTTAATCAACAACAAGGAACAAATATATATTGGTATGTAAATGATATGCACAGATTGAAGGAATCTACTTTGAGGAGACATTTTCCCTAGTTGCCAGAATGGATGGAATCCAATTTCTTTTAGCTTATGCATGCCCCAAAAATATTAAAGTGTATCATATGGACGTAAAATTATCTTTCTGAATGGGGAACTTGAAGAAGAAGTATACATTGAAAAACCAAAAGGATTTCAGTTATCAGAGAACATAGATTATGTGTGTAAATTAAAGAAGGAATTGTATGGTCTAAAATAGGCTCTTGGAGCATCGTACTCTAGACTAGATAAATATCTACAACAAGAAATGTTCAGGAAAGGAAGTGAAGATAGCAACCTCTACATCAAGGTAAGTCAAGATAGTATTTTATTAATTGCATTTTATGTTGATGATATTATTTTGGTAGTGATTATGACAGGTTCAACCAAAAATTTTCAAAGGATATGTAGAATGAATTTGAAATGTCATTACTCAGAGAACTATCCTACTTTCTAGGACCTCATATACATCAAAGCAACCAAGAATTTTTTTTTTCTCAAACCAAGTATATCAGACAAATGATAAAGAGGTTCGGAATGGAATATTGAAAACTAGTTATCACTCTCATGCAAACCAGTTGTAAGTTAAGCAAAGATGATGATTCAAAGTCTGCAGATTAGAGGCAATACAGGTCAATGATTGGTAGCCTACTATATGTGAGAGCATCCAGACCAAATGTAATGCAGGAATTTGGACAAGTGGCATGATTTCAAGCAATGCGAAATGAATCACATGTATTAGCAGTGAAGAGGATTTTCAGATATCTCAAAGGAACAAAAGAGTTTGTATTATGCTATTGAAAAGGAAAGGATCTATCACTTATTGCCTACAGAGATGTAGATTGGGTAGTTTGTATCGATGACCGACGAGGCACCAGTGGAGCAATGTTCTACTTGGGTGAGTTTTTAGCATCATAGCTAAGAAAGAAACAATCATCAATATATTTATCTACGGCGGAGGGAGAGTATATTTTAGTAGCAACATGTTTCACACAAGTTCTTTGGATGAAACAAAATATGATATATATACAAGTTGAGTATGATGAGCCCATTCCAATTTATTGTGATAATTCAAGTGCCATCAATATCTCAAAGAACCCGGTGATGCACTCCAAGATGAAGAACATTCCAATTAAGTATCACTTTCTACGGGAACAAGTTGTAGAAAAGAACATCAGAGTTGAGTATGTGGGAACAAAAGAACAAGTGACAGGCATCTTTACAAAACCACTTCCATGGGAAGCCTTTGAGTATCTTCATCGGAGATTAAGAGTTATTTCTACTCAAAAATGAATTATTTTGAATGATTATCTTATATTTCTTAGATGTACACGAGGAAGTACCATAATGAGGAAAATTCAGTTAGAGGGAGAAACCCTGGATTGAAAAATACCTTTGTCATTGATGACAAAGGGGGAGAGATTTATTAGATGTAGAGGACAGAGGCATGGTTCTTGGGGGAGCATGATCGATATAACTTCAGTATTTCATGACATGATTTAAGTATTGCATCAGAGTGTTTCCATCAATTCCAAAGGGGGAGATTGATGATTAAGGTTGGTTTTCATTGATGTCAACCCTTGAAGCAAGTTGGAGAACCTAGGTTTGGGTAATGGTACCAAGTTTTTTTTATGGATAACAGCATGATTTTTTATATATTTGCATTTAATACTATTCTATATGGCTAGTACATTTCATGCCATTTCCAGTGGCATGTGGAACATCACATAACTCATCACGGTTATAGAGTTATGGCCATGTGAAGTTGGAGAACCCTAATGAGACATATATAATCCCCAAAAGGTCAAAGTGGTTTAAGATACTTTTAGAATTTAAATAATAAAATGAAGTGACAAAGTTAAAGATGATTAATTACGTAATAAAGTGAAGTGACAAAGTCAAAGAGCATTATTTAAACAATAAAGTGAAGTGAAAAAGTCAAAGAGGATTATTTAAATAATAAAGTGAAGTGACAAAGTAAAAGAGGATTATTTAAATAATAAAGTGAAGTGACAAGTCAAGGAGGATTATTTAAATAATAAATTAAATGGAGAATTTTCTAATTATGGAAAGTTGATGTAGGAGCATTGCTCCACCTCAACAAACACACTAGCAATCCAACACATAGGCACACAATGGAGAAAGGGAGAGGCATTGACCCTCCCATTTTTAAATTCGAAATCTAATCCCATGGGGATTTGCGTTGTAAGGTTGTAAGAGCCAAGCCATACCTTTGTACATGTAGTGGATAGGGTTGCATTAAATGGTTGAGTGTAAGTAGGTCTAGATCATATTCAGGTCTAGATCATCATTTATGTAATAAATCTGTAGGAGTATGGTGTCGTAATTGATATAGTGATGGAACTAAGGCGGTGAAGAGGATAAGCTCGTAGAGCCCTCTTTTGTAAAGGGGAGAGATATATTTGTAGAGAGGACTCAGAAGAAGAACTCAAAATAGAGTTAGGATAGGAGGTAGAATAGTTCTTAGAGAGAGCTTGAGAGAACTGGGACTCTATTGCAGTCTAGTTTTTGTAAAACACTTATATAGACACAAAGATAATAGAAAAGAATTTTTTCCTACACATAGTGTGTTTATGTATTTGTGTTCATTATTATGATTTTATATATCATTCATGTTTTGAATGTATGGACTAGTGAATTATTATATAAGTTTCAATTGTTTCTCGTATTTGAGTTCCAAGTGCAAGGAGTGCACATTTTCCGCAAGGGGTGAGTTCACAGAGGTGAGTTAACCTCAGAGAAGATCAGGAGAGATATTGTTGAGCCTTCATTGGAAAAAGTGAAAGGAGTACACAAGATGAACTCTCTGTTGAGTTCAGAGA
Organism: Picea sitchensis; assembly: GCA_010110895.2. NCBI lineage: Eukaryota > Viridiplantae > Streptophyta > Pinopsida > Pinales > Pinaceae > Picea > Picea sitchensis. Next base: position 31,009 of record SNQJ01S0027797.1, read on the forward strand.
GAAACATAATTACTGAGAATTTTGTAAAGCTTTGTCGGGTGGGCATAAAGTGGATGCAAGTGTACACAAAGAGAACTCTTTGTTGAGTTCAGGGAGAACATTATCAGAGGAATGTACTCACAGAGTTGTTGAACACTCTGTAGAAAACACTCAGCAAAGTGTGCTTTGAGAAGGAGGTTTCTAGGAGGGCATGAATTTTTCCTTTCAAAGAAAACTAATGGTCCGAGACCCTTAGGATACTGAGTAAATTGAAAAGATCAAAAGAGATAACACAAGGAGTTCCTAGGAGGTGGATTTATTCCAAGTCCTAAATCTCTGAAGAGATAACATGTTCAAGAGTGCAAGAGAGACTCAGATAGTCAGATTCGTAGGAGAAATTTCAAAGGTCGAAGCCTTTGAACAATGACAAAATCTTCCAAGGTGGAAGAATTTAAAAAATCAAGAGGACCAAAAACAACCATTAGATTGGTTGTGGAAAGGAGCCTGGACCATTAGATATATGTCTAGTGAATGAAAGAAGTGCAGAGGAGAGGAACAAATCCCATATGTTCGATTTGAGCACAAAGGACTAGTAACCATTGGATCCAGAATTAAGTGCATCATACATAAGCCTTATGTGTGCAGGAAAGTGGGCTTGCCAAAGTCCCGAGGTTCTTAAATCATTGGAACTGTCCATCATTAGGGGGACGGGTGGGAGCAAATCCGAGAGTTCAAAGGATCAGACTTTAGAATATTTGCGAGGGGAAGAGTGAGAACTCATAAATTCCGAAGTCATGAGGGAAATCCTAGTCATTGGTGTTGGGAAGGGTACATGGAAGAGATCCACAAACTTTGAATGAGGAACCCTTCGTAGAAACTCCAGGAGGAGGATATCTGAGGATCTGGGAGCTTCATTGATCCTATCCATCCATCAAGATAGGGAACATGGTGAGAGATCAACATTTCGCTGACTCGAAAAACAAAGAATCAGAGATAGGAGAAGTGATAACTCGCGAGGTATGAGTTCACGATTTGATCTCAGTCATTGGGCCATAGAGATATCTATACCATTGATTTGAGGTGAGTGTAGAATCATGAATCGGGAGAAGGGGGTGAGTATTCTTCCAACTTCCTGAGACGTGAAGTCTCGATACACGAAGGGGAAATCAGGACCATCGAATCACAGGGATTGTGGACTGTTGATCTGACACGAGGGAAGCTAAGAGTTCGAAACTTCGAGTATCGAAAGGATGAGAAAGAAATATTCTAGAGACATGAAGCGTGAAGTCGAAAAGTTCTCGAGAGATTGGCCCCAGGTCATCGCGATGGGTAACATCATTGAAGGTAAAGGGAATGAGATATTGTGTGTTAGAATCGCATTTCGGATTTCGGAAGTTGAAATATTCGGGGTGACTCATTGTAGAATACCCGAGGTCTGAGGTCTTGAATCCTTTTGGTTAGGCCTATGGTCATGTGGAGGAGGCTTGGGCCTGGTGCTAATTCACATGAGGCAGAATTCATAAGGACCTATGGATTTGTATTGGATATTCCAGCAGGGCGGAGTTTTGTAATAGGACCTGTGGAATTGTTTCATGGAGGTTCCTATAGGGAATCGAAAGAGATAATCCAGCTCATCATTTTGAATGATCCAGTGACTAAGAGGTCAAAAGACCCCGCCGTGGTGGGGCACTGCATCCAGTGGTATCAGAGCGTAGTTTTCATCTATAGATTACAGGAAGAAGAGAAAGAGGAGAAGGCCGAATTTTGTTTGCAGACAACATACAAGAGGGAGAATGTAAAAGGAGATAATCTGATAACATCAGGTGGTATCAGAGTCTGCAAATTATTGACTTCTATACGATGAAGAGAGAAGACAGTAAATAAGATATATTCTGATACCATCAAGTGGTATTAGAGCCACTTTTTGTCTGTAGACAACAGGTAGAGGGAGGTAGAGTAAATAAGGATATAATATGATTACATCAGTGTCACATACCCACTACCTAAATCGGATTTTTCTGGCCTTCTACCGAATAAAAACCCCTAAATATCCATGGAGGCCCAGCATAAGCTGGCTCTTTCTATCTCTCTCTCCGTTCCCATGTGATCGTGGGTCATGATCACAGTTCAAATAAACGCAGTGTCTTTTGTATTTCACGCCTTGGCGCTACCGTGATGTCGAATCGTTCGACTCTGCAACCGCCAAACCTCGACAGAGATAGCGACCTTCCAATAGGGATGAATCCCTCCAGGGTTAGAAATTGGCCAATAGGAACAAATCTCAATAGGGCTAGAGAACAACCCATGAGAAATGGCCCCATTGTGTGGTTAAGTGGAATACAGGTGGCAGAGAGGGAAACGTGACACGGTAGTCGACATGACAGGAGGGGGCCCCACTTCACACACCACACTATTCCAGACCCCCCCATTAAAGGTAGAATGGAAAGGGGGGTCCGGAATCCACCTGAGCGTCGTTGATCATGATGAATTAATCTCGATCGTTCGAGAGTTGTGCATCCAATTACGGACCCCCCCCCACCCCCATTAAAAGAAGTGTAGCAAGGGGGCTTCGGAATACATCCTCAGCTATAGATCTGGGCGAGTGGACTCTGGCCATCCATATCTTCTCGCTACTTACCCTAATGCACATTCACGCCCCAGCGTAAAACTGACATCTCTTCCTCACATCGGACGGTCGTTATGAACCCTGAGATTTCCCGAAGGAATCTTGTTCATTCATAGGGACTTAGCCACATGATATCGTCTCGACATTATGGGTTAGGATTTGTCAAGGCAAGAGCCCTAGTTTTTGTCAGTGGAACTCCCATATCCCCAATCCCCGATTTCCCGAAATGGGTAATATCTCAACACGTCACCTCCTTAAATCAGACGGTGCACAACTGCAACGGGGTTTCCACCATGGAAAGTCTCGATCCCTTGTCACCAGGACTCCTGATCTCACGATTCCCAATTTCCCAAAATGGGAGATCTCATGATGCATGTCCTCCGTCAATCGGATGGCTCTGATCTATTTTGGGGTTTCCACAATGGAAAGTCCCGATCTCTTGTCAACAGGAATCTTGATTTCTCGATTCCCGATTTCCTGAAATGGGAGATCTCACGATGCGTGGCCTCCATAAATCGGATGGCTCTGATCTATCCCAGGGTTTCCACAATGGAAAGTCCTGATCTCTTGTCAACAGGAATCCTGATTTTGCGATTCTCAATTTCCCGAAATGGTTGATCTTATGACATGTGGCCTCCGTCAATCGGGAATCTTAGATCTATTCTGGGGGTTTTCGCCCCTATACACTGGGGTCTTAACCCTCGGGTAACTCCTGACAGATCCAATGGCTATCAGGTTTTTCAGCCGAGATCTGATGGCTCAGACAGATTCCTAACTTGTGGGCTCTCCCACGACTTCCTGTACGTGGAGAGATCCACGATCCAGATACTCTCATGGACCTTGGGGATCTACGGTCCTAAACTCTTCGCTACCCATGAAGACACAGGAAGACAAAGTGGTAAGGCATTTAACGCCCTAATTTCTCCTACTAATCTAACAGTTGTGGGTGACCACAGATTCCATGACGAAATCTTGTTCGTCGTTTAATACCTATCCGGGTTAATGCACTTAAGACTCCAGCTTCCTCTTACCAATTCTAACGGTCATGAGTGACCACAGATTTCTCAATGAAATCTCATCCATCGATTTGTTACTTCATCCTTATGCTACCATCTTGGGTTTTTCAAGAGGGTTATTCCCCTTTGTGTAGGGTTACTAAGGCCTTACGCCTTCATAATCGTCTTCCCGATACTTGATGGGCTTTTCAAGGAAAGTATCTCTATGGGGAGATTCACTCAAGGTACTATCTGAGGCAGATAAGGGTATCATCCACTCGAGAACCAGACATGAAGTCTGAATTAGATCAGTACGCATGTAAATAACAATTCATGAGGACATATGCCATATATAGTTCTCTTCCATACAAATATACAACTACTAGTACTGATCAAAACATCCTACAGACATTCTTATAATGAATTCATTCACAGTTTCACAACTTATGGGCATAATCATCAAAATAAACACACACACACACACACACATATATATATATATTTCAAGATGCCAGAGGCAAAACACTTATCAGAAATAACACCAGGGGTTATGCAACTGCTGAGAGGGGTGCTCGTTTCCACCC
>SNQJ01S0027797.1:35202-60003 GCA_010110895.2 Picea sitchensis
GTTGAAGTTGGCAATCCAATGATAAAATCCATGGATATGGTTTTCCATTTCCATTCTGGGATGGGTAAAGGGTGTAATAGTCCTGTTGGGTTTCGATGTTCTACTTTAACCTGTTGGAACTCTATGCATTGGGCCAAATATTTGGCTATGTCTTTCTTCAATCCAGGCCAATAAAATTGCTTCCGGGTGGTAGTGATCATTTTCTGGTATCCTGGGTGACCAGTGTATGGTCTTTTATGTAGTTCATCCATAATGCACCTCTTCAAGTCGTCACAATTTGGAATGTACAGTATATCTCTATAAGTGAGAAGACCTCCTTCGGTCATCTGGTAGCCTCCATATTTTTCTCCAGCGGGTTCTTGTTGTAGGTATAGGGTCACAGTCTGAACGAAGGAATCTGTTTCTTATGCATTTCTGACTCTGTTCTTGACATATGTCTCGCATGTACTCACCGCTTCCAGGTGAATTGTTCTCATGCTTCTGCTAAGGGCATCGGCCACCCTATTCTCTTTCCCTTTAATGTGTTTGATTTCAAAATAAAATTCGCTAAGGAGGGTCATCCATCTAGCTTGTCTAGCATTGAGCTTTGGTTGATCAAACAAATACCGCAATCCACAGTGATATGTCATAAGTACAAAATTTCTTCCCAAGAGGTAATGCCTCCACATTTTCAAGGAATGCACTATGGCAGCCAGTTCTAGATCATGAGTCACATAGTTGACTTCATGTTCATTCAAGTTTTGGGATTCATAGCAGTTCACACTTCCTTCCTGCATAAGGACTCCTCTGAGCCCTTCCTTACAGGCATCTGTGCACAAAAGGAAGTCATCTTCTGGGTTAACGATTTTCAACACAGGTGCATGGGTTAGTAGATGTTTCAGGGTTTGAAATATTTCTTCACATTGATGTGTCCACAGGAATTTTATCCCGTTCTTCTGGAGGGCAGTGATTGGACAACCAATCTTGGAGAATCCTTTTATAAATATCCTATAGTATCCCTCTAACCCCATAAAGGATCTGATGTCTGAGACATCCTTTTGGGTAGGCCATTCCATGATAGACCTGATCTTGTCAGGATCTACTTCTACCCCTTCCTCGGACAGAACATGTCCCAAGTAATGTATTTTCTTCTGAAAGAAGTCACATTTGTTGAATTTAGCATAGAGTTTATGCTCTCTTAGCACTTGCAGCACAAGTCTAAGATGCTCTTCATGTTCTTCTCTATTCTTAGAGTAGATTAATATGTCATCAATAAAAACTAGTACAAATTTATCTAAAAATTTACTGAGTACATTGTTCATTAAGCACATGAAAGTGGCAGGGGCATTGGTTAGCCCAAATGGCACTACCACAAACTCATAGTGACCATACCATGTCTAGAAAGTGGTTTTATGGATGTCTTCGCCCCTGATTCGGACTTGATGGTATCCCAACCTCAAGTCAATCTTTGAGAAAATAGACGCTCCTCCCAAATGATCAAATAGATCATTGATCCTGGGCAAGGGGTACTTGTTCTTTATGGTTACTTTATTAATTTGTCTATAATCTATACACAGTCTAAGGGTGCCATCCTTCTTTTTTACAAACATGACTGGTGCTCCCCATGGGGACATGCTGGGTCAAATATAACCCTTATCCGTAATTTCTTTCAATTGTAATTTGAGTTCCACTAACTCAGGTGTGCTCATCCGGTAGGGTGTCCTAGACACCGACACTGCTCCTGGTGCAAGCTCTATCGAGAAGTCAATATATCTTCTCGGAGGTAGACCCGATACCTCTTCCAGAAACACATCTATGTATTCCCTCAGGATAGGGTGATCATCAGGGCTTGGTTTAGCACCTTCGATGGTTTTTAACACCTGTATTTCATATAGGGGACATCCCTTTTGACAATACTTTCTCATTTGCAGGGTTGATATTTGTCTCACCGAGACCGGTTTTCGGATCCCTTGAAGGGTTATCCTTTTTCCTTCTTTGCTCACACATTCTAAGGTTTTATGGTAATAGTCCAGTCTGTCTTTATGGGTGGTCAGCCAATCCATACCAATTAACAGATCGTATGATCCTAGGGGTAATATATTAAGGGTTGCTTGGGTGGGGAATTCACCCAACATTAGTTGGAAGGCTGGTATGATCTCTACTACCTTTCTTTTGGTGCCAGTGGCTAACTGTACCAACCATGGCTTAGTTTTCTTTTGTGGCTATAGCTTACACTTATCAACAGCTTTAGGGGCTATATAACTCAAATTTGAACTAGGGTCAATCAAAACAGACACCAGATGGTTGAAAATCATACCTTCTATTTCCACCACTGAAGCTTGGTGATCATCTTGGTTATTATCCAAGGCTGCATAAATCTGTGGCATACTCCTTGCCACATCATTGACTGTGGTCGCTTCCTGAATGTTATAAACTTTCTGACTGTTCTATTGTCGATGTGGACAGTCTCTTAGGAGATGCTCTTCTCCGCAACCCTAGCATTTCAGAGGTTCTTTCTTTGGGTTAATAGTCTTTACTGGTATAGGTCCAGAAGTTTTATTTTCATCCACCAAAGGAAAGTTCTACTGGAGTACACTCTGAGCTGGAAAGTTCATTCTGGCGTTCTTCTTGTAGTTCTTAAATCCTGAGGATTTGATCCCTTTTTTCTGAAATCTTGAACCACTCTTATGTTTCCAATCTCCACGAGACTCTGCCCGATGTCCATATTGTTCATGACAATATGTTTCTTTTCGAATAGTGTCTTCTAAGGTCTTTGGCTCATCGAATTCGATTTGGTTATGGTATTCCTTGGGTAGCCCACTGATGAAGCATTGCGCCATTGCCTTCTCTTCTTTGATGTAGGGTACATATCTCAATAAGTCGAGGAATCTGTTGACATATTCCTCTATGGTGAGTTGCCCCAGTTTGAGTTCATAAAACACTTTAGCCTTCTTGTCGAAATATATTTCCAAAAAATACTTCTTCCAGAAGTACTTTTCAAACCGTTTCCAAGACAAGTCCTCCTTGCGGACCCCTTTCATATTCTTAAGGTCTTCCTACCAAATGGAAGCCTTTCCGTTCAGATTGAAAGTGGCTACTCGAGCCTTCAAATTCTCTTAAAAATCATGGACTCTGAAATATTTCTCCAGTCCAAGTAGTCAGGCCTCGGCTTCCTCTCCCTTCTTTATCTCATCGTCAAAGGAGGGAGGTTTGGCCTTTCTAAATTATTCAAATTTATGACCCTTGGAAGTCTTTTGTTTCTTCTGTTTTCTTCGAGAATAGGAACTGGTTCTGCTGCTGGAAGAGCCTTCTGAATCGCCAGCTTCCTTCTCAGTGGAATTGTCCGGCACTAGTCCTTTACCTTTGGGGTGGACCTTTCTTGAGGTGCTCCTCTCAGTATGGCCACTGATATGACCATGTTTCTGCATATCGGGTTCATGCTGCATTTGTCACTGTAGGTCGGATAAGATCTGAAGTAAAACTGCATTAATTTCAGTTTTCTTTTCTTGTTCTTTCATCATCCTTTTATTGTCGGCCTTGCAGCTTTGTAATTCAACCATGAGACTCCTCACAGTCTCGACTAGATTTGGAGGGGTTCCTATTGCTCTTCTTTCATCAAACTCTTCGTCTCTATTGTGGGATCCTTCTCCCATCTCTTGGTGAGTCACCATACTCTGCGTCTGTAGATTCCCGCAGCTGATCATCCGCTTGGAAGAACAGACAAATGCTGGTTATTAGTCAAGAGTTAAATACATTTTATAACTTGCACATAAATTTATAACTCTTTCACATGCACACACAGTCGGGTTCTCGTTTCCAAGATTTTAATCCTAGACAAGAGAGTTAAGTTAGGGGGTTACTCTTCATAGGAGTGCTTCAAACGGAGCTTATGCGCAACTCGTCATGAGCCCAATCAGGTCAAGTGTTGTAACCATGCTCTGATACCACTTTGTGACATACCCACTACCTAAATCTGATTTTTCTGGTCTTCTACCAAATTACAACCCCTAAATATCCATGGAGGCCTAGTGTAAGTTGGCTCTTTCTGTCTCTCTCTCCGTTCCCATGTGATCGTGGGTCATGATCACAGTTCAAATAAACGCAGTGTCTTTTGTATTTCACACCTCGGCGCTACCGTGATGTCGAATCATTCGACTCTGCAACTGTCGAACCCCGACAGGGATAGCGACCTACCAATAGGGACGAATCCCTCCAGGCTTAGCAATTGGCCAATAGGAACAAATCTCAATAGGGCTAGAGAACATCCCATGAGAAATGGCCCTGTTGTGTGGTTAAGTGGAATACAGGTGGCAGAGAGGGAAATGTGACACGGTAGTCGACATGACAGGAGGGGGGCCCACTTCACACACCACACTATTCCATACCCCCCCCCCATTAAAGGTAGAATGGCAAGGGGGGTCCAGAATCCACCTGAGTGCCATTGATCATGATGAATTAATATCGACCGTTCGAGAGTTGCGCGTCCAATTCTGGACCCCCCCCCCCAATTAAAAGCAGAGTGGCAAGGGGGCTCTGGAATGCATCCTTAGCCGTAGATCTGGGTGAGTGGACTTTGGCCATCCAGATATACTCGCTACTTACCCTAATGCGCATTCATGCCCCAACGTAAAAATAGCATCTCTTCCTCACATCGGAGAGTCATTACGAACCCTGAGATTTCCCGAAGGAATCTTGTCCATTCATCGAGACTTAGCCACATGCTATCATCTTGACATTATGGGTTGGGATTTGTCAAAGCAAGAGATCGAGTTTTTGTCAGCGGAATTCCCGAATCCCCGATCCCCGATTTCCCGAAACGGGTAATCTCTCAACACATTACCTCCTTAAATCGGATGGTCCACAACTGCTCCGGGGTTTCCACCATGGAAAGTCTCGAATCCTTGTCACCAAGACTCTCGATCTCACGATTCCCAATTTCCCAAAATGGGATATCTCACGATGCGTGGCCTCCATCAATCAGATGACTCTAATCTATTCCGGGGTTTCCACAATGGAATGTCCTGATCTCTTGTCAACAGGAATCCCGATTTCACGATTCTCGATTTCCCGAAATGGGAGATCTCACGACGCGTGGCCTCCATAAATCAGATGGCTCTGATCTATCTCGGGGTTTCCACAATGGAAAGTCTCGATCTCTTGTCAACAGGAATCCTGATTTCACTATTCTCGATTTCCCGAAATGGGATATCTTACGACACGTGGCCTCCGTCAATCGGACGGCTTAGATCTATTCCGAGGCTTTTCGTCCCTATACACTGGGGTCTTAACCCTTGGGTAACTCTTGACAGATCCAATGGTTTTCGGGCTTTTCAGCTGAGATTCGACGGCTCAGACAGATTCCTAACTTGTGGGCTCTCCCACGACTTCCTGTACGTGGATAGATCCACGGTCTGGATACTCTCATGGATCTTGGGGATCTACGGTCCTAAACTCTTCACTACCCACGAAGACACAGGAAGACAAAGTGGTAAGGCATTTAACACCCTACTTTCTCCTACTAATCTAACAATCGTGGGTGACCGCAGATTCCCTGACAAAATCTCGTCCGTCGTTTAATACCTATCCGGGTTAATGCACTTAACACTCCAGCTTCCTCTTACCAATTCTAACGGTCATGAGTGACCACATATTTCTCGATGAAATCTCATCCATCGATTCGTTACTTCATCCTTATGTTACCATCTCGGGTTTTTCAAGAGGGTTATTCCCCTTCGTGTAGGGTTACTAAGGCCTTACGCCTTCACAATCGTCTTCTCTGTAATTGATGGGATTTTCAAGGAAAGTATCTCTATGGGGAGATTCACTCAGGGTACTATCTGAGGCAAATAAGGGTATCGTCCACTCGAGAACCAGACATGAAGTCTGAATTAGATCAGTACACATGTAAATAAAAATTCACGAGGACATATGCCATATATAGTTCTCTTCCATACAAATATACAACTACTAGTACTGATCAAAACATCCTACAGACATTCTTACAATGAATTCATTCACAGTTTCACAACTTATGGGCATAATCATCAGAATAAACATATATATATATATATATATTTCAAGATGCCAGAGGCAAAACACTTATCAGAAATAACACCAGGGGTTATGCAACTGCTGAGAGGGGTGCTCATTTCCACCCAACCATAGGCTTAGCGACTCCCAGCGAATTTACCACTAGCCACCCCCGATATGAGACAACAATGTTGTGAGACTGCGTCTTTGTTTGCTAGTGACCAGGAGCGAAGGTTTCAATCCTTCCTCTCTGCTATCATTCACTCTGCGTATTGCCAGAGTTCTCCCCTCGCATCTGCGCCCCCCAATCGCTTCTACCCCACGCCTTATCCTCTTGCGAGGTTGTGTGTGGCACGATTACCCTCACGCTAGTCAGGCCTGAAAGCTCTATAGATGGGCGTTTCACCTCCCATCCCTCATTAAACCATCTGCCTACCAGCCTGTGAGACATTTAATTCAGGGCCAGCGAGTCGCTTTTGGTTCTCCGGGCCAGTGGAGTCCAAATACGGTATTAATCCTCGGTGGAAGTTAATGCCACCTTTCCAAGTCCCTTCCACTGCCATCATGGTCTCTTTTTCTACACATCCCCTCTCAGCAGTCCTGCAATTTAAATTCATAATGTTATTCACATTTATTGACCTTTTCCTCAAGGTCCATTTACATCACATATTCACATTTATGAGTTTTCCATAGTTCTTGGCCAGTCCAGTTATTTTTACAAACTGGGGGAAACAGGGTGTTACAATCAGGTGGTGTCAAAGTTTGATTTCGCCTAAGGACTTTGGGTGAAAGGAAGGCATATTATTGATGCTGTGTGAGAAGGTTGTTGCAAGTGCGCAACAACAAAAATTTAAATAGCCAGGTGAGTTGTGAGAGAATATGGAGATGTTCTCGGATGCAGAGTGATCCATATACTTTCCAGGAGGGAAGGAAGAGGGTGAAAATGACTCATGAAGGAAAAAATCGTGGTCAAGGAAAGGACCAACAATAGGAAAGTAAGGAAAAGATGGATAAATAAATCTAGGAAGTAAGAGAAAGAATGGAGAATCTTGCATTTAAAATGCAGCAGGAGTCAAAAGTGCATTGGTTGTATGAGTGGCCCATGAGGAAGAAGGTGAAGTGGTCATTTAAGAGATTGTTGGCCAGAGGACAACAAAGGTTGTTGAGAGTGTGGCTGAGGTATGTTGAAAACCTCATAGGTGAAGAGGAAGTGATTCATATATGTGAGCCAGAAACTGGGAAGAGCCTCAGCGATGATGAGGAGAAGAGATCAGGGAAGGGTCTCATAAACTATCAGGTGGGTAGTGAAGAAAGTTTAGGTTGCTAGGTGGGAAATGGAGAGAGATAAATTGATCTCATACACTGCTAGGTGGGCAGAGAGGAAATCTTGGATTGCTAGGTGGGAAATGGAGGAGAGATAAACTCAGATGAGAGTTCATATTAGCAAGAAGTGATGATGCTGGAAGATCATAAATGTGTTCTGATCATTTGGGGAATTGAGATATTCTTACCAGGAAGCCTAGTTGAGGCTAGAGAATGTGTTCAGATGCAACAATAGGAGAAGGACAACTAGTAGTGACTATCATAGAGGAAAACGAGGAGTAAGAAAAAATTATTTCTACCCCAACAAAAGAAGAAGAGAATTTAGCAGAACTGCTCAAAATTTTCAGCTAGGAAGATGAACAGGAGATGACTGCAGCACTGGAGCATGCAGCAGAATGAGAAGCATAAAACATAGATTTTGCTTAACTATATGAGGAATTGGAAGCCTGACAGAGAAATGTAATGGTGAAAAGATTGCACATCCAACAATCTTAGTTGGAAGCATATGGAGGAGCATACCATCCAAAGGAACGAATGGAGGGATTTGGAGATATGCCATCACAAGAGGAGCTGACAGAAGCTAATCTGTCAGAGCAGGAAGCCAAGAAACAACTCAGTGATGAGACTGCAGGACTGGAGTCTGCAATAGAGTGGAAAATTAGTTCCAAAAGAGAAGAGGAAGATGACATGGGGGATCAAGATTATCTACCCACTGATAAGGAAGACATGCAGCCGAGAAGACTTCATATAAAGAGCCAGCCACTGGAGCAGTTGGACAGGGTGACAGAGGAAATCATGAGGATGATGTTGAGGTCAGAGGAAGTCAGAAAATTGAAGTTTAATAGTGGATAACCTGCAACAGCAGCAACAAAGAATGAGAAGAAGAAGAAGCAACAGTGACATATCTAGAGAGGAGAAAGACGACAACTCTAAGGGAGAGTTTGGGATCAAGGAGGATTTCAACACTAGAGAAGAGGAGCTCATGATTTTCTCAGCAGTGCAGTATGATGCAGGAGCATAATTCCACCTCAACAAATGTGCCAGCAAGACAACACATAGGCATGCAATGGAGAAAGGGAGAGGCATTGACTCTCCCATTTTTAAATTCTAAATCTGATCTCGTGGGGATTTTTTTTGTAAGGCTGTAAGAGACAAGCCATACCTTTGTACAGGTAGTGGATAGGGTCACCTTAAATGGTTGAGTGTAAGTAGATCTAGATCGTAGTCAGGTTTGGATCATCATTTATGTAATAAATTCGTAGGAGTATGGTGTCATAACTGAGACAGTGATGGAAATAAGGTGATGAATAGGATAAGCTCGTAGAGCCATCTTTTGTAAAGACAAGAGAGATATTTGTAGAGAGGATGCAGAAGAAGAACTCAGGATAGAGTTGGGATATGAGTTAGAATAGTTCTTGGAGAGAGATTGAGAGAAATGGGACTCTGTTTCAGTCTAGTTTTTGTAAAACATCTGTATAGACACACAGAGATAATAGAATAGTTTTTCTTGCACACAGTGTGTTTATGTATTTGTGTTCATTATTATTCTTTTATGTGTCAGTCATGTATTGAATGTATGAACTAGTGAAGAATTATATAAGTTTCAATTGTTTCTCGTCTTTGAGTTCTGAGTGCAAGGAGTGCACATTGTCCACAAGGGGTACATTGATAGAGGTGATTTAACCTCAGAGAAGCTCAAGAGAGATATCGTTGATGTAGAAATTTTAATACAAATTATGTATTTCCTCAATTCTCCTGATGTAAAAATTATATGCCACTATTAAATAAATAATCACTTCTACAAATATTCTTGTGGAATTTAAAACATGATCACCAATTGCAATATTAAGAAGAAAGATCAATCACACATAACACAGGTGTTTTTACCGGGAAATCATAAAGCTAAAAACCCCACTATCATATATTATGTATATATCATGAATCATGAAACAATATCATACAAAACTCTAATCCAAGATCTCTTAGTACAATATACAATCGTCTCACACCGTCATACAAAAATTGACAAATTCATATCCCAATTTACTTCTTCCAGAGAACCTGCCTCCTCTGCGTAATCCTTGCTAATGGAAATCCATGCAATGAATGAATTCCTCTTGCCTAGGTAGTGCATTCCTCATTGGAACATCCAATGTGCGTGTGGTTACATGATTTCACCCGCTAAAGTCACAATTGATAGTCAACATGTCCCTTTCACATGTTATCTCAACTGGGTCTCCACTGGATCTGACATGGATGTAGTTAACAATGCTAAATCTTCTATTTTGTGTGAGACCACTAATTGTGAATTAATCAATAATTAATTCACTGATCTCTCACTAATGTAAGTTCAGTTACAACTAGTACAACTGATCTTAACTCACTTAACTAAGTTAAACTACTTTATAACTTACATAACTACACATATAACTCTATTACAACTTTGAATCACTCAGTTACAACTAATTCGACTTGCATGTCCCACCAGTCAACCTTTGAACTCAAATTTCCTATAGCTAACTGGTTTTCCATTTTAGTTAACTATTTCCAAGTGCTCATTGAAAATATACTAATTATTTATTTTCCAACTATTATTAATGGATAATAATAGTCGACATACATCTATAAATAGAATCCGCTCACCATCTATAAATAGACATCATCTATAAATAGAATTTGTTCATCATCTAAAAATAGACTTCCACCTAAAAATAGCCCGAGGCTCCATCCTAGTGTAGGTGCATAATTTTCACTAAGATCTTCTTGATGAATCTCAACACTCCCTCTCAACAAGAAAGGGATTATCCTTCACTCTGATACTATCTCTATCGTATTCGAATTTTCTCCTAGTGAGAGCCTTCGTCAAAATGTCTGCATCCTAATCTTTCGTAGGAATGTACTGAAGAAACATGATATTTCATTACACATAATATCTTATATGATGATACCAAATATCTATATTCTTAGATCTATCATGAAACACGGGATTAATCGAGAGTTTAATGCAACTATGATTATCACAATGAATCATTGTTGGATCTAAAAGAGCTTGGTAGGCTTAACCATCACTTGAATCAGTTGGTTAACCACATAAACAATGTTTGATCTCGTGTTCACTAAATACATTAGTGAACCCACTAACTATCAATAGATAATAGCATCCACTACCTCTCCAAAAGTAACATCCTCTTTCCTCTACTTTCCTGGAAGAGGAGTATCCATGGGTTTTCATCCCTCCATATTAAACTTACCCAACATCTCCCTTAAATACTTTCCTTGAGACTAAAAAAGTTCACCATCTCGCTGCCATATTTCAAATCCAAGAAAATAATGAAGGAGGCCCATATCCTTCATATTGAACTCCTTTCCAAGGTCCTCCTTGCATGAGTGTATCAATTGCTCATCACCAGTCAGTATTAAATAATCAACATAAAGAACAATGATTGAAAGCTTACCCTCCACCACAATTTGGTATAGGTTTTCATCCACTTCACTTTTGGTGAAGCCCAGTATGGTGAAATAGTTGTCTATCAAAGTGTACCAAGTATGGTGTGCTTTCTTCAACCCATATAGTGCTATTTTGAGTCATCACACATGTGATTCGCTGCTGAAGATATCAAATCCTGCAGGATTCTCTATGTACACTTATTCCTCAATGATCCCATTGAGAAATGCAGTTTTTACATCCATCTGATGAATGAGCCAACCCATCTGCGCTGAGAGTGAAAAGATGGATCTTATGGAAGAATACCATGTGACAGGTGCAAAGGTTTCTTCATAATCTATCCCCTCGATCTGTGAGAATACCTGGGCCACAAATGTGGCCTTGTATTTCTCCACACTCCCATCAACAACTTGATTTACCTTGTAGATCTATCTCGAACCTACCACTGATTTGTCGATCAATCTTGGGACAATTTCCCATGCACTATTTTTGACAATGAAGTCATACTCCTCCACCATTGCATCAACCCAAGTGGGATCTTGCACTGCTTCCTGAAAGGAAGATGGTTTAGTGAAAATACATTTTCTCATGAGAGCCATGTATCTAGTAAATTTATCTGGAGACTGTCTCTGTCTGTGCAGTGAAGTAGGGGCTCCTACATTCTGTGAAACATTTAGTCTCAATCTATCATATTTCGTGCTGCAGTTTCTGCAATTTATGATGGATGGCTCTGCATTAGTGGATTCCTCCACTCCATGAACCTCCTCATGTGGTTGATCCACATATTGAGACTCATATTTTGGAATCAACAGTTCCTCCTCTGCATGCAATTTTAGCTCCCTCTCAAGTGACAACCGCATGGCTTTCCCCTCATCGAATTTTATATCTCGTCGCATAAAAGTCATCTTACTGTTAGGAAAATACACACGATAATTATGGGGTGTTTTTGTGTACCCCACAAATATCCCAACATCAGCAGTCGGCACCATCTTCTTCCTGGCATTCTTGGTCACATGCACATAAACAAATGAGACAAAAATCTTAAAATGAGAAACACCAGGTTTCATACCAGTGAAAGATTTTTCAGGTGTACTCATGCCAAGTACTCTATGAGGAAAATAGTTTTTCACATACACCGAAGTGTTTCATGCTTCCTCCCACAAATGAATTGGTAGGCTCTGATCATGCAACATCGCTCGTGTTGCACCCACAATCATTATGTTCTTCCTCTCTATGACCCCATTTTGTTGTGGGTTATGAGGTGTTATGAGGTGTTATGAGTTCTCTTCGAATTCTTTTTTTGCTGCAGAAGTCTTTGAATTCATTAGAGAAGTATTCTCCACCATTATCTCTCCTTAGATCCTTCACTTGCTTCCCCAACTCTTTCTCCACCAATTCTTTAAACTCATAGAACTTTGATAATGTTTGATCCTTCTTCTACATGAAGAAGATCCAGCATTTATGAGAAAATTCATCAACAAAAATAGCATAATACTTATGTTTTGTTGTTGAAGCAATTGAGAATGGTACACACACGTCTGTGTGAACTCTCTCCAAGATCATCGAAGCACGATTCTCCTTTTCATGAAAGGTGGACTTCACATACTTCCCCATGGCACAATCCTTGCACTGATCTAACTGAGCAAGTTTTCCCATTGGAAGTCTAGTAGATATTTGTTGCATGATTTTCAAGGCTCCATGATGAAGATGGCCCAATTGCCTATGCCATAATTCTCCCTCACCCCGACTCACTACTTTTTATTCCTTTCCCATAATGGCAGTGCAACCATCTACCTCCATATTGTAGAGATTCTTAAATCGAATCCCTATCTTCTTGACTTGACCCATTGTTTTATGTTGCAAAAAATATTTTCCATCACTGAAAACAATGCCATAGCCTCTGTCCTCCAACATTCCGACTGAGACCAAGTTTTTCTTTAGACCTAGAACATGCTTAACATCTTCCAATTGAAATGGTTTACTTGACTCCCTCTGAAAGGTAATGGTACCAATTCCATTCGCACTGTATCATCCATCGTTTCCCATATCTATATGCATTTTGATATCTTTCTCCTCCAAGTCACTAAAAATCTCCTTATCTCCTGTCATGTGGAAGGAAGCATCACTATCCAAATACCACACCAATCCCAATGCACTTGAATCCATGCATGAGATCAAGGAGAATTAAAGTTCAAATTGCAAAGAAAGGGCCTCACTAGCTGCAACTCTAGCAGCCTTCTTATTCTTTTTCTTATGTAGATAGTTAGTAGCGAGATGCCCATGTTCCTGACAATAAAAACACTTCACTTTGGACAAATCCATCTTATTTCCTTTAAACTCGGATTTTGAATGGAATTTATTCCCCTTCCCTTTCCTTGCCTTGGCAGCCAAATAACAATCCTCTTCATCATCATTCTTTGATGAATATCCATCTTTGGTGTTCCCCCTGAACTCCTCCTGCACTAAATCCAACCATAGTCATTCCCAATCTGGCAATTTTTCCCTTCCATTGACAGAGTCTTGATAACTATACCAACTCTTGGGAATTCCTAGGAGAGCCAAGATGACCAAATCGTCATCAACGACTGTTATTCCCACACTCCCTATCTTATCCCAACATTGGACAAACTTCGTGAGATATTTTGGAATGGAGTCGCCCTTCTCCATCTTGATCTTCCTGAGTTTATCTTTGAGCACCAATTTCCTATGGTCATTGTTGTTTTGGAATAGATCCATCAAGGTCTTCCACCTTGCATATGATGTGAATTTTCCATGGATTTTTGAGACAATGTGGTCTCATACTCCCTCCAACAGAATCCTCCTCGCCTTTGCTGCTTTCTTTTGCCATGCATTAAGATTTGTAGCGTCTGCAACATCTGGCTTAGGAACATCTTTTTCAATGAATTCCTTCAAGACATTTTCTTAGAGTACCACCTCCATCGTTTCCTTACAAGAAATTTAGTTCAATATGCCCTCGAGTGCATACTCTAACCTCAATCCATTGAAAGCCATTTTGATCTTGAATCAGCTAGAGCACCAAGAAATTCTTTCTACAAATTTGAATTCTATCCAATCACAAACTAAACTTCTGCAATCTTTTGTGCTCTGATACCATGTAGAAATTTTAATACAAATTATATATTTCATGTATTATCCTAATATAACAATTATATGCCACTGTTAAAAACAAAATCGCTTCTAGAAATATTCTTGTGGAATTTAAAACACGATCGCCAATTGCAATATTAAGAAGAAAGATCAATCACGCATAACATAGGTGTTTTTACCGAGAAATCATAAAGATAAAAAACCCACTATCATATATTATGTATATATCATGGATCATGAAGAAATATCATACAAAAATCTAATCCAAGATCTCTTAGTACAATATACAATCGTCTCACACTGTCATACAAAAATTGACAAATTCATGTGCCAATTTACTGCTTCCAGTCAGCCTGCCTCCACTGTGCAATCCTTGCTAATGGAAATCCCTACAATGAATTCATTCCTCTTACCTAGGCTATGAATTCCTCATTAGCACATCCGATGTTTGTGTGGTTGCATGAGTGCACCCACTAAATTCACAACTGATAGTCAACTTGTCCCTTTCACCTGTTATCTCAACTGGGTCTCCACTAGATCTGACATGCATGTAGTTAACAGTGGTAAATCTTCAGTTTCATGCGATACCACTAATTGTGAATTAATTAATAATTAATTCACTGATCTCTCAGTAGTGTAATTTCAGCTACAACTAGTACAACTAAGCTTAACTCACTTAACTAAGTTAAACTACTTTACAACTCACATAACTACACATATAACTCTATTACAACTTCAAATCACTCGGTTACAACTAATTCGACTTGCATGTCCCACCAGTCAACCTTTGAACTCAAATTTTCTATAGCTAATTGATTTGCCACTTCAGTTAACTATTTCCAAATTCTCATTGAGAATAGACAAATTATTTATTGTACAACTATTATTAATGGATAATAATAGTCGACATACATCTATAAATAGAATCCTCTCATGATCTATAAATAGACATCATCTATAAATAGAATTTTCTCATCATCTATAAATAGAATTTTCTCATCATCTAAAAATAGACTTCCACCTAAAAATAGACTGAGGCTCCATCCTAGTGTATGTGCATAATTTTCACTAGGATCTTCTTGTTGAATCTCAACAATTGAGCCTTCATCAACCAAAAGTGCAAGGAGCACACAGGAACAAATCTATCTTGATTTTAGAGAGAAACAAAATTACTAAGAATTATGTAGAGCTCTGCCAGGCAGGCATCAAGCGGGTGAAAGTGTACATAGAGAGAAATATTTGTTGAGTTCAAGGAGAAGAGTGTCAGAGAAAGGTACTCATAGAGTTGTTGAACACTCTATAGAAAATGCTCAGCAAGGTGTTCTTTGAGTAAGAGGTTTCTAGGAGGGCACAGAGTTTTCCTTTGAAAGGAAACTAAAGGGCTGAGACCCTTAAGAGACTGATTAAATCGAAAATATCAGAAGAGATAATGAAAGGAGTGCGTAGGAGGAGGATTTATTCCAAGTCCTAAATCTCAAAAGAGATAATGCGTTCAAGAGCGTAAGAGAGACTCAGATAGTCGGGTTCGTAGGAGAAAGTTCAAAGGTCGAAGCCTTTGAACACTGACAAAATATTCCAAGGTGGAAGAAGTCAAAAAAATTAGAAGGAGGAGTGACAACAACCGTCAGATCAGTTGTGGAAAGGAACCTAGAATCTTAATCTACGTCTAGTGAATGAAGGAAGAATAGAGGAGAGGAACATATCCCATTTTTTGGATCTGAGCATGAAGGACCAACAAGAGTTGGATCCATAAGTAATTGCACAAGACTTAACCCTTGTGTGCATAGGAGAGTGGGCTTGCCAAAGTTCCGAAGTTCTGAAATAATAGGAGTCCTCCATCGTCAGGGGGACAAGTGGAAGCATATCCGATAGTTTGAAGGATCAGACTTTGGAATATTTGCGAGGGGAAGTGTGAGAACTCACGAAGTCTGAAGTCATGAGGGAAATCCTAGTCATTGGTGCTAGGAAGGGTACGTGGCAGAGATCCACAAACTTCGAAGGAGGAACCCTTCAGAGAAAATCCAAAAGGAGAGTATCCAAGGATCTGGGAGCCACAACGATCCTAGTTTTCCATCGAGACAGGGAACATCGTGAGATATCAACATTTCATTGAATCGCAAAACAAATAATTAGAGATAGGAGAAGTAAGAACTTGCGAGGTCCGATTTCACGATTTGATCTCACCTATTGGGCCACAAAGAGATCTAGACTGTTGATTTGAGGTAAGCATAGAATCGAGAATCTAAATAAGGGGGTGAGTAGTCTTCCAACTTCCCCATACACGAATTCGTGATACGCGAAGGGGAAAACAGGTCTTTGCTCATGGGAATTGTGGACCATTTATCTAACGTGAGCGAAGCTTAGAGTTTAGAGCTTCGGGTATCGAAAGGATGATCAAGAAATCTTCCGGAGACGTGAATCTTGAAGTCGCAAACCACTTGAGAGATTATCCCCAGGTCATCACGAGGGGTCACATCATTGAAGGTAAAGGGAAGGAGCTAGCATGTGCTAGACTCTCATTTCATATTTCAGAAGTTGGGAGAGTCGAGGTGTCTTGCTGCAGAATACCTGAGGTATAAGGTCGCGAATCCTTTTGGTTAGGCACGTGGTCATGTGGAGGAGGCATGTGCCTAGTGCTAATTCGCATAGGGTAGAGTTCATAAGGACATGTGGATTTGTCTTAGATATTCCAGCAGGGTGGAGTTTCATAATAGGACCTGTGGAATTGTGTCATGGAGGTTCCAACAGGGAATCGAAAGAGCTAATCTAGCTCAGCATTGTGAACGATCTAGTGACCATGAGGTCGGAAGACCCCGCCAAGGTGGGGAGTTGCATCAAAATTTGTTATAATAAGGTTAACCCTAAAATGAGAAAAATTAGTTAAGTGGTCAAGTGGCAAATTGGACAAATTTGGACATAGGTGACTATGTGGACAAAGTGGATATGTGGGAAAAGTGACCTAGAAAATGCTTCTAAGGAAGCTACTTGGAGAGTATAAGTAAGAGGAAAGGCTCTCTCATTTTAATAACACTTGAGAATATTCAATATATGCAGGTGATTGAGGTAACCAAAGGATATCCAAGATGAATTTCAAAGGGAAGGTGAAGTAAAGAAGGTCGAAATTCAAGGGAGGATAAATTATTTTGATGATGTTTTCTAAGGTATGTTATTTACAGGTCATCTCACCATTTTCGCAATAAATTTTTTTCCAGAATGATTTAGACCATGAAATTGATAGGCCATTGAGAAAAAATATCCAAGTAGTTGTGGTACCAATTTCATCTTGTGGGTCGTTTTATTTTTGGAGTTACACTCTGTGGAAAATAGGGTTTGTGGCCATTCCATAAACTAGTCCAAAACATGTGTTTAGGGTAAAAACGTCATAAATTCTTCATAACATATCCAAATTAAGTAAAAATCATTTTTTTGGTTAGAGTACAGTATGTAGTATTCTATGAAAAAGTTTCAGATCCATAAAACAAATATTTTGTGCGGGGAACCCTCTACAAGTTCGCTCTCTAGAATAATCCAAAATTCAACAAGGTATGCCATTTTTTTCTATAACTCCTTTTCTGAGAGGTTCCAAGTAGTGAAATCTGGAGGAATTGCATAAAACACACTGAATAAAATTGTGTACTATTTTCATATCTTTATTCATTACAGATACATAGTTAGTTTTATTTCAAGTTAGGGTTGTTGACTAATCCAAAACTAGTCATGTGAGACTAAAGAAAAGTTTGATGAAAATGATAGTCTCTTGTTGTTAAAGATAAGAAAGGTTTGCAGGTATGTGATCATATACACCAGGTCTATTACAGAGTTAAAAAATAGATTTGGATGCTAAAATTGATGAGGACTTTTGGCAGAGGTACATGTTGGGTACATGATTGAGACAAGTAGTTGATGAGTTGGCACATACATGAGGTGTATAGTTCATGATCTTGGTACATATTGATGAGTCATAGTTTATGAGTAGTTCATACATGATTGGTACATACTTGGTACATGGTTGGATTCACTTGTTTATAGTATAGGTTGATTACAGGTTGTTTGGTATAGGTTGGTGCATGGTTGATGCACTTGTTTATGGTACAGGTTGATTACAGGTTGAGGTAAAGGTTGATGCATGGTTGATGCATGGTTCAGGTTTATTGGTACATGTTTACAAAGGTATATCTCACAGTGATCGTGTGACAGTGGTTCCATCATTCTAATTCTACTTCAGGGCGGTTGGATGGGGAAAGGAGAGGTGGTTGTAGCCAACTTTCGATTTTAGCCGGAGATCATAGTGGGTTGTAGCCTCCTTCTGGTTGTATCCAGATAATTGGGGAGTTCGACATTCCCTCAGGTTGTATCTTAAGAAACTAGGGGGTTGGAGCCTCCTTCCAGTTGCAGCTGGAAAACAAAGGAAGTTGGTGCTTCGAATGAATGTAATTCTTCAACACATATAAGAAAAAAAATTATGTGGTTTTATCCCTCTTTGGGTTTCCACGTAAAACACTAGTGTACTGTGTATGTGTATGGTTCTTCATTTCTTCATTTCATATTTACTCGACAGTTATTGGATGATAATGCTACATTGATATAACATTTGGATTATATTGTTAAAAATGATTAAATTTCTCTATTATTGATTCACCCCCCCTCTGATTAATCCAACATGGTATTGCTCCTGATCCTTCTTTGCTACATTTTCTTCAGTATTGGCTCCACCTCTAGAAACTATATTGATATTATTCCCATCATATTCTCTATTTTCCACAACAATACATTAGACATTCAGATTTTTTTGGTTCCTCTTGTCCTGGATATTTACCAGAGTTTTCGGACAATATTTTGTCTCATGGTCTATTGTGTGACAATACACACATGTCCCAGGTGGTTGTGGATAATCTCTTGCATAGTTTCTAGGTTTCTGATAGTTGTAACAAACTACTGGTCCTCTACCTCCTCCAAATCCTCTACCTCCATGGCCTCCTCCTCTAAATCCTCCTCTGTTACCTTGATTGTCTCTATGTGGGGTATTATAGTGCAGTGCATGATTGTATTGTGGCTTCACATTATTGTATTGTGGTGGCGTTGCACAATGTTGCACATTGTTATATTGTGGGGGTGCTCCAAACTATTGTGCATTATTATACTATGGTTATGCTACAAACTGTGGCGCGTTATTATAATAAGATTGTTGCAAAATTTGTTTTATCATCAGTTTAAAATGCACCCTATAAGTATATGAAGTTCTCTCCTTCATTATTTCCAAGGTTATACAATCCTTGTCTTCATGTCTAACAAACTTACAAAAATTACAAAATCTAGTCTTTGGTACTGTTTGATACTTCCGCATCATGGGACAATGATAAGTATCATGTCCATGTGTTCTACATATCTCACACCATGTTCCTCCTATGGGTATAGGATTCAGCATTCCCATCCCCAAGTACTGCGGAAAATTTGGGCACTCATTCTTATGATGACCTTATGCTCTGCAAAATATGCACCAAACATCTTCCCTCTTTTCCTTTCCCTTATTCAGATTCAACTGAAATGTCAATTTATTCATATCTTCTCTCATCTCTTCCATAGTTGGATCTATATTCTTATACTAATTTTCCTTTAATTGCAAGGCTACTTGCAAGGCCTCGGCTTGAGTTTGAAACTTGTGTAGCCTCAATGGATACTTCAAATGTTCCAATAAAGAATTAACAAATAAATGTCTATTATGCATATCTGTGATAAGATACTTCAACTTACCTTTTAGTATTTTGAAATTCTGATCAACCTCCCAAACTGACTCACTTGAATTCTATTTTATCTTTATCATCTCATTCATGAACTAATCCTTTGGACTAGGTCATTGAAATTTGTTGATCAATGCTTTTTTCACATTTGCGATAGTTGTGGGCACTCCTTGTGAAATTTTTTCTGCAAGGCCCATATACCAGTCCAGTGCATAGTCTCTGAATGTGATTTCCAGTTGTGCCACTTTTGTATCTTCATCTGTAATCTTATTAGCTTCCTAAATATTCTCACAAATAAACAAATTATTTTTTGGGTCCTATGATCCTTCTCCATGGAACTCTGGTATTTGAATAGTTGGATATACCCTGCATGGTGTATATACTTGATCGATATTGTCTGAACTTATACTTTTACTTGAATTTCCATTGGACCCACATCTTATACTAAAATCATTCTACCACTAATAAGTTTTTTTTTAACATTTCTTCTTATTTAGATGTCTTAGTCGCACATGGGGTTATGGGTTCCACACTAATTCATATAGGGAATGGAGATCATTTTTTTGTGTCGGACCCCTAACCTCTGGTTTTCCTCTCATATGTGGTTTGAAAGACTTCCTCAATCAGCCTCATTGCATGAATATCCTTTACCTCTCCCTCATCACTGTCTAAGCCCTGTCGTTCGACTACTTCCATCTTTTTCCTATTGATATTATATTGGTAGGGTCTTCCATTATGCATCACTCCTTCTCTTTCCATTATATACTTTAACTATTCCTCATCCATCATAATCAGGTCCATTGATTCCTTCTTCTTTCCTTCATCTAGAGCCCTCTCCATATCTCAGATCTTCCTTAGTGCTTCCCCTAGCTTACCCATGTGTGCAGAGTGATTTAGCTATTTGATTCTATTGTCATCACGCCTCTATCATGTAATAGAATCTTGATTGATGTGTAAAGTGACCTAATGTACCTTCCTCTTGGTCCCTTCAAAAATGATTTCTCTGTAGTAGTGTAATATTTCACAGTATCGAATCCAAACTCATTAATAAACCCTGCAATAATATTGTCTAACCATAAATCTATTGTGTGCATGAATTTATTATTTACCCTTTCCAATTGTGCAATATTCTTAGTACTCCACTCTAATACCTTAACCTATTAGTTGGATGAGTATACTTCAACCTCAATATGCACTCCTATAATAAATATGGAAAATAACATAAATATACCTTATGCAAATTAGTAAACACATACCTCTGTAGATACTGGCATGGTGTATACATGTAGCTTCTATTGTCTTTTTGCGCAAACGCGAGCTGATTTGTCTCCAAAGATATTTCAATATCTTTATTTGTTGGATTCCATGGCCTAAACATCCCCTTATACCACTCTATTATCTTCATAAAATCCCCTCCAATCCGATATTCTGAGTGCGAACCAACAACAAAACCATTTTTTGGATGTATGGGTTGACCCAGGTTCTACCTTAGTTTTCCAACAAAATCCTAGAAACCATCAACCCCTCTGGTACACTATAAGGAAACACTACATACATAGTGCACAACATAGTCTCGCCCGATATGTCTTATGGGTTATTGCATGACTCAGATGTATGCAATTGTGAAAGGGATTACGCTCATGGTAAGTTAGGCATACCTATAATTCAATATTCATCATCATATTTACCATTTATTTAACCTTTAACATTCATTCTTCATAACTAATCTAGTGTGAACTGCAAACTAACTCTAATAGATTCATTTATTTATTCATCATAATAAGAATTGCAACGCATAAAAGGAACCATTCCACACAATGACACAATATTTTACCATGGTTCACCCCCCTGGGCTACGTCTACAAAGATTTGACATTCTATGATTTTGTATTCATCTTCTTCAAAATATTGAATTGCATGCATTACATCATAAGTTGGTGAGGCTGACTAGTGTCGCACCAAGCTCCACAACTTGTGAATTGACCCTTAGTTACACTCATTAAGTCTCCAAATATGATACAATATGATCTCCACAACTCTCAACCAAACAATATTAACTACGACTCAAAAATTAGAAAGGTTCTCAAAGATATTTACCAAAAGATGATATCTTATCTACCTCATACATCATATATTTATACTACCAAAAGTGGGTAAAAACCATTTGCATCATCACCTGAAACCCTAACCCTAGTGTATTAGGTTCTTCCACATATCAACCTCGTGTGCACGGCTGGTCCTCGATCCAACTATTCGTTGCTTTGACTTTTATTTTCCTCATGTTGATTTTCTTTCTTTCCTGGCATGCACTTCTTCTTTGGTCCATTACTTAGTTTCCTTCCTCGTTTGTTGTGCACTTCCTTATACCTTGAAATTTGCTCCCAAAAATATCTCTCTCCAACAAAACCTATTATAATGGAAGATCTTTATTAGAGGCTACAATTTGACAAAATATTGTTAGTAAGTGGAAGGAATATCCTTGTGCAGCACAAATGAACAGAGTCTTAGTGGTTGAGGTGTTGAAAGATCTCCACACACACACACACACACACAAGACTGAGATAGAGAAAAAATATTAAATAAATGAATAATATCCATGCTGGTGAAGTGAGTGGGCTATAACCCTCTCATTTATGGATCAATGAAGAAAAAGGATGGGACATGGAGACTCTATATTTATTACAAAGCCTAAAATAAAATAATTTTTAAGATCTCATATCAGAACCCTTAGATTTTATATCTTCTTCGTTAGCTTAATGGTTCTAATTTATTTAGTAAGATTGATCTAAAGCCATGATACCACTAAGTCCTGATTGAACAAGATAAAGTATGGAAGACCACTTTAAAGTCTAAATAAGGCCTTTTAAGTGATTGGTCATGCCTTTTTTCTTTGTTAAATATATAACAACAATAATGAAGATGATGGATGATATCTTCAATCCATTCACAAAATATTTTTTGATAGTATATTTGGATGACAACCTCATCCTCAAAAAAAAATAGACTGAATATTTTCATCACATTTAGTAGGTCCTTAGACATTGCGACAAACAATTTATATGACAATCTGGAGAAATGCTCATTTGGCATGCAAATAATTGAGTATCTAGGATAAATGGTGGATGAACATGTGGTGCATGTGGACATAGCCAATATTTAATCACTCCTAATTATCAATCTTGATTACTCTAAGAGAGATTTGTAGCTTCTTGGACCTTTCCAACTTCTACCATAGGTTCATGTTTAGGTTCTCACACATTGCTTGGCCTTTAATCCAAGTGACCAAGGGTGAAAATGAGGACCATTTTTACTAGTCCATGTTAGGGACCTAACATCCCTAACCCCTCACGTAGGTAGAATAATATATTTTCCATGTAATAAAATCCAATATTAATAAGGCCTAGTAATAAGGAAGAATAAGTCAAATGTAAGAAGACCTAATAGAAGATTTTTCTTATAGAAGATCTTCCTCTAAATTTTTGTTTTGGTAGATATATTTAGTATAAATAGGAGTCAAGAGAATGCAAAGTTTTTTCTTGAGAATTATTGTAATAGAGCACTACTTTGCTGGAGGTTTCCCCCTCGAAGAGGAAAGTAAATAGTGTTTCCTATCAATAAGGTATTATTTTTTATCCAGAATATATTTGCACAAGGAAATGAAGACATATTATTACAGAAATATTCTTAACACAAAATAAAATATATACAATAAAATTTGTTTCTATTCATTAAGGAAATAAGCAAAAACTCTAAAATGTAGCGGAAACAAGCTTGCTAGAATGGTTGTGGATTATCTCTTAGAAGAGATGTGATGGATGTGTTCATTCGCAATAATATGATTAAAATAAGGCTCTGAAGGCCTTTTCACAATAAACAGGAATGTAAAAAATCCTAGACATCCAAAAAACCTAACCCTAGGAGATGAAGCGCCAAAAGTCATGTGGGCCCCATTTGAGTAAGATAGTACATCAACTTCCCGGGGTCGTAAATTTTTCATACGATCTCTATTTTAGGTGCAAGATATCTTATTGGAAATGATCCAGGTGGATATCTATGTCCACCCACCTTCTCCAACTGGCTCAAAACAATTTTCTGGCAAATTTTGCCAATTTACTATTTTTTGCAGTTTTTAACTTCAGGGGCCAATTTGAGGTCCTAAACAATGTTTTTTCCCGATCACGACTCTCATTATTGTTGAAGTATATGAATGAGCCCCCTAAATTAATATCCTCATAAATACCTTTCCAACTAGCTATCGCTCTCCCTAAACGGAGATCGTATGCAAAAGTTACGACCGTGAGAAGTTAATGTACTAACTTAGCCCAATGGGGGCCCACATGAATTTTGGCGCTTCATCTCCTAGGGTTAGGTTTTTGGATGTCTAGGGTTTTCCATTCATATTTATTGTAAAAATTCCTTCAAACCCTCATTTTACTTAGCTTCTTTTGAATGAGTGCAACTGTCACTTCTCTTCTCAGAGATAAGCCATCACCATTCTAGCAAGCTTGTTTTTCGCTGCATTTTATAGTTTCAACTTATTTCCTGAGTTAATAGAAACCTTTTTTACTGTATGTATTTTTTTTTATCACATACCTGTTATATTTTTCTTCATTAAATATTAATAATAATCTACATCCACTTTGTTTTTCTCATAAAATCCAAATAAGTGGTATTAGAGAGGTCTACTCCTTGTCATTTTTAATGCATGTTGTTAGCGATAAAAAATGCACTGGCATTTTTGAAAGAATGATGCCTAATCTTGTAAGGAATATTTTACTAGCTTCCTGGGCTCCAAATTCAGATTTGAAATCACCATTGGAAATCTTAGGATTTGTAGATGTCGATCGACTATTTAAGCATGCAAAATGGACTCTCCATGATTGAGAAATTTGATTTTGAAATAAATTTGCGCTTTCACCAGCACAGAAGGCAGAATTATAACTAGTTAGCTGGTGAAAGCTCCACCTTTCACCAGCTAAGGAGAGGATTTTTGGGTAAATTAGCTGGTGAAAGCCTGTCACGACTAGAATAGCCAAATTTTTTCCCAGATCAAGATTTTTTGGGTTTGAATGGTTTGAAATCTTCTTCAATAAGCTGGTTATGAATTATCAAATCAAAATCTGAAGGCCATTCTTGGAGATGAAAGTCAAAAGGGAATTTTTTGACTAGATTTGGTCA